>JANRGW010017376.1:0-17320 GCA_024733675.1 Psilopsiagon aymara | reverse complement strand
AAGGCCGGGTTGGACATAGCCTTGGGTGGCATGGTTTAGTGTGAGGTGTCCCTGCCCATGGCAGGGGGGTTGGAACTCGATGATATTAAGGTCCCTTCCAACCCTAACTGTTCTATGATTCTATGAATTCCTATTAATAATCCCAAAGAGTGGCAGTGCTACTGCCTAGTCTCATTGAGTGGAGCAGCTGGAATATCTCTGCATTGCTCTGAACGTTTATTATAGGTGCTGGCAACTGACTAACACATAAAAGAAGCCTAAGCAGCTACCAGAGAAAACAATGAATCTTACTCCAGTTATCAATGAGGACAGCTTTTCAAAACTCTCATGAGACAGTGCTCTGTTTTCTTTCACAGTTACATAAGCCACAGTGATATAATCCCATGCCATTAGGTGAAAACCATTTCATACATTCTTTTTCTTTTTTTTTTTTTTTACTCCTGAGAACTATTAAGCTGTTTTGGTGGATACTAAGGAATAACTAAGATCTATACCATCTTATTTTTTCGTTATCAAAACATGATGATGCTTATGATAGTTAATTGGAAGCATTTAATATTTAATATTTGCTATAAGATTAAAAGCTTTTATTCCAATTGATATTCTCATTTATATTCTGCAACTTTATAAGAAAAAGTATAGCATTCCCCAGTAATTTACTTGTTTTCAAGGACTCTCTGTTTTTTACTTTGGGGAAAAAATTGAGGGAGAATTTTTATGGTTATGAAAGAATTCCTTCCCAACTTAACACAACTTATTACTGCATATAGGTCTCACTGTTTTCATCAGTATCTATGAGGTGAAAGATGTTTGTTAAGTGAAATTCCAATGTATTTTTACATTTGTATATTACCATCCTTATGTGGTTTCACTTTAAGTAAAAAAAACCAAGCTGCCTCTCAAGGAGGAGCTGTTGGTATTGGAATACTTCTTGAGGTATTCATTGCGAGTATAGTAAAGGCATTTTCTTTGTTAGGAATTGTACATCTTGCTCTCACTAACACAGTTGTTAAATAGGTTGTTTTTCAGCTCAAAGAGACCAAGTGAAAGCAATTTAAGCCAAGCCAGCCACCCTACAGTAAAATCCACCCACGTGTCTCAACTATGACAAGGGCATAAATAATTATATCAGTTCTGAATAGTCATGAGACTTGGATCTGAGTTTGGACTTGTCTGAGACAGGGCATGAGTGTTTTTTTATTGGAGGGATGGTGCTGTGGCAAACTGCAGAGGTTTCCCACCTCTCACTACCTGCAAATTAACTTCTCTAGAGAAAGGATGCACGGGAAGCTTGAACCTCAGAGAATTTGCACCAAAAGGTGAACAGAAAAATCCTGATCATTTTCTTCTCCAAGCTGAGTGTAACCTTATTTCTTTTCACAACAGTATAGCAGAGCTGTGTACTTATGATCTGCTTTTTCAACAAACCAAATAAGATTTTCAGTGTTTGCCCTACTCTTGTGATTGCAATGGACAATTTAATCCACAAATACAAGCATGTGAGGGTGGGAAAAACTAGTTTGCAAGACCCAAATTGTTACATATCAGAAATCCAATGGGGTACATATTCTAAAAGCAGATTTACTTTAGACATTAAAGGAAGAAAATACAGTGGGGGGATGTATAAAATGTAATGATTAGGAAAGTTGACTAGTACTGTTAACCATGTTTGAATAATTTCAATTAAATAAGTATTATAAATGCAGCACCCCACATATAAATAAAAAATAGTGGAGTCATTATTTCATCAGCTGTTCTGTAAGCATTTCAAGGTTGTTTTGCCATATGTGGTGAGAAGTAAAATACAGGAATTGGTGCATTTATTTAAATTCTGAGATGGCATTATTAATAGACATATTTTCCCAAGAAAAGGACAAAGGAAAACAGTGAAAAGTTTAAGCAAGAGAAATTCTGCCCGCATGAGTGGTGAAACGTAATTCACACAAATGATGATCAGGCACTGGATTAGGGGCCCAGAGAAGCTGTGGAATCTCCACCCTTGGGTATATTCAAAACTCAGCTAGCCTAGCACCTAAGCAATTCCCATGCACTTCTATGTTTGCCCTGGATTGCATGGGAAGATAGACTAGAGGCTTAAAAAAATAATAATCTATAATAATCTAAATAACAACAAAGTAGGTAAAAATATTAATTTTTACATTTAGAAGGACAGCTGGAAGTTTCTTACATGCACACACACACTGTAATTTCTCAGCCCTATCTGAGAGATTGACAAATTATATTAAATCATAAACAGAAAATATATTTTTTATAGTTAGAAATATATTCATACAAAATAAAATAATAGCAAAGAAAAGTGTGGCAAAAACTGCTCTGGATAATTAGTTCTGTCTTTACATAAGTATTTGTGTATAACTTCAGTATATTTATTCCCAGACTAACAAGGATACAGACATGAGGAAACATGAAGCAGTTAAATTTCAATGTTTTTCATTCGTCCATTCTAATTCACAATTATGATCACAAAAGTCACATGAAAAGACATAACTACCAGCAAGAAAAATAATTTTAAAGTAAAGCAAAGTAAACTAAAAGTAAACAAGCTTTTAGGTCTTTCCACAGACCCTGAGAAAGTCTTACAAATTTGCCACTGTGTCAAGCCGAAAAAATTTGCAGCATTCGAAATCTCCTTCCTGTGACTTTTCTAGGAGAGCAGTATTTCAGCAGAAGCACAGAATGGATTCAACCAGAGCATCTGCAGAACTTCAGTTCTCAAGATCTTCATCCATATAAAGAAGTGAGGTTTCTAAAGATGTTTCAGAAAATCAAGCTGACAGGCTATTTGCTATTGGCAGTAACTCTGTAATAGAGCCAATTATAAGCTAAGGGAACCTTTCTGGAGACCGGCATACTGTAATAATAGTACAACTCCATCTACCTGAGATGTCTGGAAAAAAGATAAGCATCATTAGAAATCAGTGGAGACTACTCATCACTTAGTAAAAGAGCACAAGTTTGAACAGACCAAGTTAAACCCCGTTCAATTCATCCATAAACTTTGTTTTCCAGACTTCAGGTGCAGATGTCAGAGACTACCAGCAGAGTAGCAAACTACATTTAAAAAGAGCTTTCTTACTTTAAGTAATAATTCCACAGTCACTAGAAAAAACATGAGCAGATAAATAGAACGGTCCAGCAATAGCAGCCTCAACCTGTTGAAATCTAAAAAGTGTGTGAAAAAAGCAGAGCTGCTAATATATATATTATATATATATATCAGCAAATATATATTCACTTATATGACAGTATGTTTTGCTTTGTGACTAATACCTATGTTGACTGTATTATTGATATGCATGCATGTTTTCATAACTGCTTACAGATGTAGGTCCAAGATAGACTGACATGCTCTCTTAGCACAGCATGTAAATCTGACTTCAGTGAGAACTTTCGCTCCTGAAGCACTCTTTCATTTTCTAATGGAGATGAAGAGTGATGAATTATTGAAATATTTCATCAGAATTTATATTGATGACCTATATTAAAGAAGGACAACAAAATAGAGTGAATTTAATCTCAATTTTGACATTGATTTCCTGAGGAAATCACAAAATCTGCATCAAAAATATAAAGGCAAAAAGAGAGAGTAGTTACACATATTTGACAAAAGGTACCATGAAGAGCTCTGTACTTGCAAAGCACAAACGGCCTCTGGCATTAGTGGAAATCAAATCAGTCTTGGTTTCTCTTCCCTTTTTCACTGTACTATCTAGTTTTGTAGCAGTACTTTGCTGATGGGTTTCAAATTCCAGGTGTGATGGCATATTAGCTGTTAAAAATTAATTGTAGCATACATTTTACAGGAGGTAATGAAAAGAGGAGAGGGGGCAGATAAGCTATTTAGAGACTATACCCATGATCAACATTTGTGTGACAAATGTTCAGCTGAGTTATCTAATTCTCTCCATCGAGTTCCTTCGAGAAATATATCTTTACTTTACATAAACATATGCAAGGCATTTTGAAATGAAACTATTTCCTGTTCCTATGCAAAGAAATTAAAACAGGAAAAAACTTCCAGATTCGACAGCACGTGTAAGTGGTAAACAATTTTCCTAACAGGAAGAAAAGCAGAAATCACTGCAGCAGAAGTCAGAATCAGATTTCTTCAAAAACTAGCTGGAAAGTTGCTACATGAATGCATGTGTTTTATGTCTTTGCCACTTATGACACTGGATGTCTTATAAATGTACTGCATTAGGAGTCCATAAAAATATTTATCTGAGTTCTAGAAGGTGCCAACCCTTGGAGGCTTTAGACAGAAATTTTACTGTCACCTTTCCAGAATCTTGACACATATATCAAACAAAAGGAAAAAGCAACAGCTGAGTTTTCTGTTGCTGGTGTCTCCAAGTCAGAGCAGTTTAATCATTCAACAGTGAATATTACCTCGCAAAATGTCAGTAAGAGCAGAGATGACTCAATGTGCTAGTGGTACCATAATTCTCCTTTAACTCCCCCCTCGTTAAAGTTTCACGTCTGCTTGGTGCCTCCTCTCATACTGCTCCCCCAGGACCCCACAGCCCTGATCAAAGGGTCTTCAGTCACAGATGTGCCATAGCATAAGTACACCAACAATTGTGTCAAAGATCACTGAAACTGCAGTAAATATTCTGATTACATTTGTTACAGTTTATAGAGCTCTAAGTCTATCCCTTTAGAAATTTTTATCAGGGGAAAGATTTCGCTTGCATAGTGGTAGCCTCACCCAACATCCTTCCATTCCTACAGTGGGCAACAGCAAATGCCTAGGAAAGATTGCAAGAAAGCAAACATATTTATTCTTCTCCATATAGTCAATCAGCCACAATTACTCTGTGGTGCAAGAAATTCATACAATCATAGAATGGTTTGTGTTGGAAAAGACCTTAAAGATCATAAAGTGATCTCTATTTATAAATTCTGGGGTTTGAGGTAATATCTTTGTGATTAACAGTTCTTTTTCATCTATGAAGCTTTCCAGTTGCTTCTCTACATCCATGTAAACATTATAAACATTGACCCTTGCAATGAATTGAGGTAGAGCTCTCCGGTTTCACTATACAAACACAAAGAAAAATCTCCTCTTTTTTCTTATGTCTTCATAATTTCATCTTATAGCCCTGATTTATTGAAACTAATATTTCAATGACAAACTCTGAAATAATCATTCCCTCGTCATCTTTTCCATGTATTGCTATCATATTTCCCTTCTGTCTTCCCTTTGTAAGCCAGAAAAATTCCTAGCCTTTTTCTCATACTTACTCTCTCTCAGCACTTGAATGGTCTTTGTATCCCAGATACACGGCGTGAGGAGGCCCTATTGGTGTTCCAGCATAGGATTCTTAGTTTAGGTGGTGAGCTCGGAGGAAATCAGGCACAATTTCACTAGCACCCTCTCCTTTTGTTGGAGGTATACCTAGATATACACCTGTTGGTGGCTTGTTCAAATAAATGTTTCCTGATTAACCAAACCCTAGCCTGCAGACACCTTCAGGGCTTGTCAGTGAATAACTTTACCTGCCATGCAGTGTAAATTGTAGCTTTTCTGCACAGAAAGTACTAACATTTATGAGGGTCAGATGACCACCTAGTGACAATGCTGCTTGTTTTTATGACTGCTCCTTTCATGGAGCTAACATCTTCTGAGACCAGCAGCAAAGGATGATCTTTGCTCCTAAATACAAAGAACTAGGCAATCCTGGTTTGCAAATAAAGCCCTTCCCTCTACCTTTTTGCAAACCAGCACACAAGCTTCCCTGTAGGAAGTTCACACTGAGGAATCAATGCTCATGTACTCAGCAGGACCTACCTCCTAGATGATTCAAAAGCAGCTATCCTAGCAGTGGGAAAGAGTCTGACAACTAGTGGAAACATTCATTTCCTCCAACAGTTCAGCTTTTGCCAGCCTGTTTTCTTATCACTAACTATTTTCAATGAAAAATACAACTCACAGTGAACATTCTTTACTACTGGCTAGGTTGAAAAGCTGCAGACAGAATGTTCCCATCACATACAGGAAGATTTCCCAGTTCTCTATCAGTGACTTGCCCTTGAAAAATCGATTCAGCCTGTAAGGGTTTTTTTCAAATTTCCGAATGGATCTTTAATGGACACTTGACAGCTCTTTAGGTATTTAGACAACATTAGAGAAACATCTATACTCCTTTCCACTGTGCCTCAGCCTTTTTTTCCATTTGAATTATCTGACCAGAGATTTATTTTTAGTGTTTTGAAGGATAAGAATATCACAATCTCTACTCCAGCACACAGCAGCAAGGAGATGGTGGGAGTGTGGAATTCCAGATCAGACTAGTGATTACTCTAAACCACTGCCCTTTCTCTGCTTAACATCAGATTTTTACCCTGATGTGTGAAAGCTTGAAACCTTCCCTGCCTACATAGGATTTTTTTCTTCTTTATCTGCTAACTAGAAAGTGATGGTATACCTTAATCAAATGCTACCTACAGCAAACAAATAATACTTTCACCCTGAATTCCATTAGCCTTCCATTAATGCACTGATTTTTAAATACATGTTTTTCTATGTTTGGCAGTACGGTTGCAGAAATAGATTTGGGGTAGATCGTCATCTTAGCACACCAGACACTAGAATTTAGGGCACTCTTGAAACTTCTTCAATTGTTCAAAACTGGAACTTGATCTACACACTCTTCCCTCTAGGTATAAATTAAATTTAAATTTAAGAGTTTTGTATAAAAAGAGAATACAGGGATTTCTGATGATTAAGTAATCCTATCACTAACCTATTAAAAATAAGTGAATCTCCTATTCAAATAAATGCTAACCTAACAGTAGGAAAGGGTAAAATTTCTCTCTTAAACCAAAGGTATATTGAGGCAATCACTGTTTCAACAATACATCTCATTTCAGAAAATTCAGTCTAGTTGTCATTGAGCATGAAGCAGACCACAGCCAGGTCTGTTTGACCACCCCATAAAAACTGTTCATCCTTTCAATTTCCGAAAGAAACAAGCTTTGCAGACATACAACACAGTTCAGACTAAGGAATTTGAGAACATACGAGGGCACGGCATTTTAGTCTAAAACTTGTAGTCTATCCATTTGCTCCAGAGAGTGCCCCATTTTTATCCCCACTAACTGTCCAGGTCAGCTCAGCTCACTTACTGTTTAGCTCAGTTTCTTTCTGTGAAAAAAGACCATATTCTATTAAGAAACCAAGAGGACGATTTGCTGGTAGGATCACAAATCTGAATTTAATATGTCACAACATTTCAGGAAGGACCACAAGAGTTAACCTAAAAGTTTACCAACTTTATTTTCTTTCCTGAAAGTCCTGGGGACATAACACCACAAGCTTTCCTCACTGTAGCAATACAGATGAAATTGATGAAAAATAAAGTTATGAAGTACAACAAAGTAAGGATAGCCTGTGAAATAATTCTGCCAAAGATTAAAGGACTAGGAAGAAATTAGTTCTCCTAGGAAACTGACTATATCAGATGCATCTAAATTTACCTGGAAGGCAGAATGTTCTTTGCATGACAAGAATTCATAGACATTCATTAGAGTTATGCTATTTTATTAAAAATACAGTACCCCTCAAGTAATATTAAGGTCCTATGGACCAGTGGCTTTATTCTAAGTCAAAAAATTTCAATGTCTTTATTACCCAAAGGTGCATATTGAAGCAAAGTTATCTTTGTTTATCTACAGACACATTCTTCCCAGAAAATTCTTTCCTTTTATATGTGAACCCCAATGATATTTCTTAGGAGGTAAAGGGGAAGATCTGCAGTGGAGAAGTTCACTTACTAGCTTTAAAAAAAATAACAGCTTTAAATTTGAAGAGATGTAGTGAGAGAATTGGACCAACCATAAAATGTCAGATGAAAGATCTGACTGTTTCAGTATGCTGTACTTGGTAATGACGAGTGGATTCCTAGGGACAAGTAGAAAGAAAATGAGAATTGCCTCACAGCTCTCAGTTCTGTGTCTTGAAATTTCCTGAACCAGAGTGGGCATCCATTCCTAATAGCCCCAGGTCATTTTTTTTTCTATTAATGTATCAAATCAGTATTGAACACCAGCAAACTTTTAGCGTCTGCAACAGCCTCTGGCAAGGAATTATACAGATTAGCTCCATAGTTTGGGAGGGTTTTTATTTTGTGTATTTTCAACCTGCCATAAGCAATTTCAGTACATATATATCAGTATTAGAGTAGCAATGGAGAACAATCCTGACAGCTTAGGGTTTTGTCTGCCAAAATTCTTCAACTTCACCCCTGTTTTATGCACTCTTGAATCCACTGAACAGATTATTTTGGAGTCTTTGAACCAAAGTTATCTAATGTAACAGACATTGGGATAATCTGCTTCTTTAGACAAGGAAATTCCACTCAATAGATTCATTACTTTGAAATCTCTGTCATTTTTGCAAAACTTTAATTATCTGAAACTGTTCAGTAACCACCATTACATCTACATAATTGAAGTTTAACTGTAATTAGCTGTTGCTCTAACAAGAAGATTGGTTAGAGCAATTAGAGCAGTCTTTCTTGGTTTTGATCTTTACCACTTTAAAATCTTTCCCAATAATAGTAGTATTGACTCGACAAATATTTCCTGGAAGGACAAAGTCAGCTTTTATTTCCATTGTTACTATTTGATGCTTTTTTTCACATTTTCTCTTGAATCTACATTTAACTTCTAAACTTTCATGGGAAAGTCCATTCCTTTATTCAAGTAAATTAGTTACACATACCTAGTTACACATATAAGTGAATTGGTTACACATACATAGTGAGCTCTGTCCTTTAACTTAAAATTTGACTACACAGCTGTGTAACACCACACTGGTCATTTAGTCTATCATGGTATTTCAAGATCTCAGGAAACAGCTTTAGGAGAATCACACAGCAGTAATGCTGCCTTGACAATCTAGAGTTAAGCAAGGCAAGACTGTATTTTTACTATAAAACAAATCTCTCTCTGCAAATCTTACTTCGATAAGATAGCCTGATTACTAATATACGGCACATATATGAGTAACATGTATATATACATGCGCACATATACTGTGTCATGAGGAAACTGTACATGCTGGGATAAGCAATTTCGTTTGGGGAAAAAGGGGAATCATGGTAGGAAACTGGAACAAAGAATGCAAGAAAATAAAAACTGCTCTGGTCTCACTGGCCTCAGTTATTGAAGGAACGATCTGGAAATTACTAAGTACAGGGTTAAAAGCATTGCTGTTTAGTGTACCAGTGGCAGGTTTTAATCCCAGCCAGCCAGTAAGTACCACAGAGCCTCTCATTCACTACTCATCACACACACACCCCCCCCCCCCCCCATGTAATGCAGAGGAGAACTGGGAAAAAAAAAAAAAGGTGAAACTTGTGGATTGAGATAAAAACAGTTTAATAATGGAAATAAAATATAACAATACAGGTTGCCCAGGGAGGTTGTGAAGCCTCTCTCTCTGGAGACATACAAAACCCTCGCAGATGCATTCCTGTGTAACCTGCTCTCGGTGGCCCTGCATTGGCAGGGGTGTTGAACTAGATGATCCCTTCCAACCCTTATGATTTTGTGAATAATACCAATTCAAAATACAAATACAAATGAAAAAGGGTATAACAAAAAGAGAGAAAGGAATAAAACTCAAGAAAAACAAGTGATGCACAATACAACTGCTCACCACACTCTGACTGGTGCCCAGCCAGTCCCCAAGCAGCAATCAGAGTCTTCTGGCCAAATTCCCCCAAATATTGGAGTAGAGGAGCACAAGAGCATTCCAGCTGAAAGTACGTAAAACCCACAAATGAACTACCTGAAAATGGTACATGCAAGAGGATCTAGAAGGGACATGAATGAGCATTTGACGTTGTCATAGACAAGTGATAAATTTAAGTTTCAAATTCATATATCCATCTCTGATCCCAGTCTCTTTGTAATTCATAAGCTTTGTTACTTCTCTGATAGCTGCTCTGAACTGTAGCATCAGTGCTATACAAAGAAGAGCATCCTACCTTGGATGCTTTTGCATGACAAGACAACTTTGAATGTGTTCTCTTTGAGAACATATTATAAGAACATTTTTTTTCCACATTTCTGTTAGCCTAGATTTTCTTCATTACAACCATTTTTCATGTAAGCCTCTTCCTAGTAGCATATGTGAGGTTTTTACATGGCATCACTAAAAGCCTCCTCAGCTATATAATTTACTTCTGCTTTTTGCCAATATTCACCTCGTGATTTTCTCATAACTTCATACTTTCTTAAAATAAACATTTTATTAGCTGCTTCAACTACTGCGAGCATCTCTCATTCTAGTACTACCTACAGATTTCATTACGCTATTATCAATACCCTCTCTGAGTGTTTAAACAAGGAGACACTTAATAAAACTGAACCTAATATCAATTTCCAGACAGATTGCTGTTACTCACTGCCTGTAACATTCACGGTTACGGCTAGCTTAAAATATATTACTGTACCCTATTCAAACCAGTTCAGACTCACTTTCAGCTAAGATTTTATGGGAAAAATGAATCAAATTTCAAGCAGCTTATATTTTTGTGTCTCTACATTTTATATTTCTATCCAGAAACAATCACATTTTGATTGGCAAGATCAATCCTATTTATAAAAAGAAGATGCACAACAGTGTTTATTTTAGCCTACAGAGGTGCTATTAGATATTAATATTTTTCATATGTTGAATCAAAGTGAAACTTAGTACCACTAAAATGTCTTCCAGAAGCCATCATTCCCATCAAGATTTCGAAAGGTCCTGCCTGGTCATAGCAGCCTTCCAATATCTGAAGGGGGCATATAAGGATGCTGAGGAGGGACTCTTCTTTAGGAACTGTAGGGAGAGGACAAGGAGTAAGGGGTTCAAAGTTAAACAGGGGAAGTTTAGATTGGATATGAGGAAGAAATTCTTTACTGTAAGGGTGGTGAGGCACTGGAATGGGTTGCCCAGGGAGGCTGTGAGTGCTCCATCCCTGGCGGTGTTCAAGGACAGGTTGGACATAGCCTTGGGTGGCATGGTTTAGTGTGAGGTGTCCCTACCCATGGCAGGGGGGTTGAAATTAGGTGATCTTAAAGTCCTTTCTAACCCTAACTGTTCTATGGTTCTATGACCCTAAAAGTTAGACCAACTTAACTAAAAATCAGCCTTAAAGCTGACTTGGTTGAATTATTAGATAATAATGGCAAACAGCCTTAAGTATCAATTGCAAATAAATTGCAATTTCTCATTTATCTCCTAACAAGTATACTGATACAGAAGAGATTTAAACCACAGTAGGTGTCTCACATGGCTTTGAATCCATTTTATTACAATAGTTAAAAATCAGATGTAGTTGTAATAAAGTTATCAGCCACACTTTCTCCTTTCTCATCTCTGTCATACGTAATTGAAAATCTAGGCCTTCCTTTCCTTGAATCACGGGGATTGAAGTCATCATGGCAATGGGGTTTGGACAGAGATTACAGATCACTTCAGTTGTATCTTCTACCCTTACCTTTAACCCTACAACCTACCTCTTAGCCTAGTCCCTTACTATATTTCTCTTCACTTGTCTCTAAAGCAAGCCTCTACCTTGAAACTCTTAAACCCTATCCACTTGCATTAACCTCCTAACCCTAACATGCTTGGCCACTGGGAGGCAGATGAAGTGCAAGGACTTTGAGATCATGGGGCAAAAGAGAAACCCCTGCTGCTCCAATTAATTCCTAGCAATGCTGCATGCCAACTTTATGCAAAATGGAAAATGGCCTTATTCTATTTGGATGTGTGAACAAACATGGTGTAGGATTCAGACCACATCTTCCCAAGGTCAGTGAAAGACTTTTCTTACATTGCAGTTAGAGCAGAATCCTTGCACTTAAATTTCTCAAAATAAAGCAAATGTGTCCAGTTCCCTTAGATTTCCATCTGTCACCTGGTTATATTTCCTCTACTTATGCCATGTTTAATGGAAAATAAGGCACAACTGAATTCTGTATTGCTTCAGTGACTGCACTGCAGAAAAACTGCTATGTTTGGGAAGCAGCTGCTAATCCCACAATGACATATCCATCTTACAGCAAGTAACACGGATGTGGATGAAGTGATCTATACCATAATTTTATACATTAAATTTATAGAGCATTTTTTTAACTCTATTAAGTCTATATATGATCTGATTTGTGATGTGAAATGGTTATGAAGCACTAGTTGTTCTTTCCAAACTCATGCATCCACTTCAGTGCTGAAAATGTTTTTTCCCCCTTGAAAGGGACTTGAACTTCAAAGCATAATTTCAAAATATAACTAAGGTAATGAGCAATGCAACAGATTGAGGGAAGTGATTCTCCCCCTCTACTCCACTCTCATGAGACCCAACCAGGAATACTATATCCAGCTCTGGGCCCCCAACATAAGAAGGACATGGACCTGTTGGAGTGAATCCAGAGAAGGCCACAATGATGATCAAAAGGCTGGAGCACCTCTTCTATGAAGACAGGCTGAGAGAGTTGGGCTTGTTCAGCCTGAAGAAGAGAAGGCTCAGGGGAGACCTTAGAGCAGCCTTCCAAAATCTAAAGGTGGCCTACAAGAAATCTGGAGAGGGACTTTTTATAAGAACAAGTAGTGATAGGACAAGGGGGAAAGGCTTTAAACTGAAAAAAGATAGATTTAGATTAGATATTAGGAAAAGCCTACAGAATTCAAATAGGAAATCTTTTACCTATTTCACTGTGTTTCCCAATTTGTATTTTAAGAGGAAGATACATTTTAAGATGAAGATGAGCATAGATTCAGATTAGATGTTAGGAAGAAATTCTTCACTGTGAGGGTGGTAAGACGCTGGAAATGGTTTCCCAGAGAAGTTGTGGCTGCCCCATCCCTGGTAGTGTTCAAAGCGAGGTTGGATGGGGCTTTGAGCCCTCTTGTGTGGTGGAAAGTACCCCTGCCTATGGCAGTGGAGTTAGATCTAGGTGATGTTTTAAGTTCTTTGCAATCCAAACCATTCTATGATTTTATGAAAATATTGCAAAAAATGGAAGTGACTGTGTCATGCAAAAAGATGCTATATAGATACCATACTCATAGAAGGTAACAATGTTTTAAAACATGTAAGAACTTACATGAAAATACACTTTGTCTCAAGATAGAACGTAATTTAGGCAGTGACTTAGCCTATATAATGAAAAAAGTTTGTGCTTTGATGTATTGCAAAGACTTTCTGTAGTATGAAAGCCAGCTAACGTTCAATAACTACATAGTTTCTATGTATGCTTCAGATATCATATCTTCTTTGTTCAGAACAAGAAGAATAGGAACTTTTTCCTGAACTGTAAGGAATCGAATAGAGGGGGTATTATCAGTGTGTGCCTCCTAACAAAATATTAGACCCAGGCTTAACAATGAACAGGTTGTTTAATGGATGAAATTTCTACTTTCTATTGGCTTTCAGTTAGTAAGCAAAGAGTGAATGAATAGGGAGGATGGAAAAAGAGGAAGAAAATATAGAAGTAATAATAGTATTTTTTTCTAGAATTCTAAGAAACAAATCTTAGAATTCTAGGCCAGGCACAATTTATAGATACGGACCAGGTGTAAATTACATGTACATCATTGATTGTAGTGGAGATGCTTTGATTTAAAATATCTGAGGATCTCATTAAAAGAAAGAAGTCACAAATTTCCAGATTTCTTCCAGCAGTATCTCACAAAATTCCTTTTTCTTCTGTGAAGATAGAGGAAGACAGTTTAGGAACATACTTATTTAAATGGAGTGATAAATACACAGATAAATAAGTCATAGTCAGTCTAAGAAATTCTCAAGACACCATATTCCTGCTGCAAGAGCCATGGATTAAATTAATAAATAGTTCTGTATGACAACGAGATGGTTCTGCAAGAGAAAAGAGAAAAATGAGTCATTGCACTCTCTAGAGGACTAAGACACCAAATACTTACTCCAATGCATTAGTTAAATTAATGAGTTGTAAATGTGTCCTCCCCTGCCACCCCCACTCAGAAATTCCACCAAATTCTCCTGTTAACAAAGGAAGAGTCCTAAACAGAAAACTGCAGCAGCACAGCACTCTTTCTGCCGTAATAACACCCCATTTTCCTACGCCCAGTCCTATTCAAAGACTGACCCCTCTCTGAAAACACTCTGCATTCTAAAAAATATATAAATTTTAGGCCTAATTCCACAAACATTCAACATGTACATCTTCCAGCTTCAACACAACATTGTGTACATGTGCTCATAGGATCATGTCCTCACTAGTGAAATTAGGTTACTTTTATAGCACGTAGTGATTAGTCCCAACTTTACATCTTATTGCAGGGTTTGCAAGGTAAAGTTGCAGATGTTTCACAGAATGTGGTTTGTGAAAATATGTCATTTTGTTTAAGTTGTGTACTGAAAATCTGTAGCACATCATGATGCAGAACAAAGCCTTGAAATCTGGCAGCATTTGCGACTTGCTACCGGTACTTAGGGTCACAAGTCCCATATGCTCCAAAGACAAGGTAGAACTTGATAGCAAATGTATCCAAAGATTGTACCAGGACCATTCAGGTGTTGCTTCTGGCTGCATCAAGATACTTAGGAGAAGGACAAAGTTAATCAGAACTTGAAAGTTAATCAGGCTTTCTGGCAGCCTGGTCATTACAAACATCAATGCCAGGAAGAATTTAGGTGTTTTTTTTTTTCCAGAGCATTACAAGGAGCACCAAAAGGCTGAAGCAAACTTAGAATTAAAAGAATGTTGCAAATGGCTCATAAGGAAATATCAGTTCATACTACCTTTAAATATGCTTTTGGCTATACTTACAGAAGCTCCACAAATTAGTTAGATTTCAACAGCAATATGGTGTATTACCAAAATATTAACATCTAATAAATACTGATCAGAGCAGGAATTTTCAGTTGCCATAATTACTCAAGTAAAGACCATTAGTGCTGCTTCCTCCCAGCTAAAACATCAAAGCGTCTTTTACTCAGTTTCATTCGCTTCAGACTCTAGTGTCAATGTCTTACTTAATCTTAATTAATTTATCCTTCATTCAATTTCAAATTGTTGTTTATTTCCACAAATTAATGCCATAACCTCAGAATAGCAATGCATGCAGCTAGATATAGAGTGCTAAAGATAAAGTGAGGAAAAACATTCAAAGGAACTACAAACAGAGAAATGTCATTCTTTTACAGTCTCTCTGGGCCATCTGTCAGCTATTCACTTTTTTCCCTTTGTATCAGGTCAGTTTTAGATCCTAAGGTAGTTTAATTTCTTGAAGTCTTAAAGGCAAAAGATGTAATTAGTATGTTTCCTGGACTGATAAACTTTCTTGAATCAAAACTGTAATTTATTTGAACTCCAGGTAAGGCCAACATTTTTTCTGTAAAAAACCTTTTTCTCACTCTGCTGGTGCTGGTGGTATTAGTCTGCTTCAGGAACAGCCATGTAAATAGGTTTTGAACCCTTCAGCAAGTGAAACCTTTAGAGAAATTACTCTGGATACGAAATCTTCCAGCCTTGACACTTGCAAAGGTTCACTTGTATTCTTACTTAATAAAACCCTAATGCTGCTGGAGTCCAGGTCAGAAGCAGAAAAACAGGATTACTGAATAAAGGCACTCATTCCCTCTTCCCTTTCTAACACAAAATAATTTCTTCAAAGAATCCTTTTTTATTTCTTTGGTTTGACATCTAAAGTCAAGCCTCAATAGCAAGAAATGCGCGAAATGGCAGAAATTGCTGCTAGTCTTTCATAGGTTGTCAGAGCAACTGCATTTTTCACGAAGTACAGCCACAATGAAACAAACACATTTTGTTTTCTCAAAACAAAAGATGTGCCATGGAGATATATTTGATGTCAGATAAAAAAACTGTAGCTTTACTTGCTGAATCATCTCTGAATGCACCCAGAGAGATGTGGGAGTTCAGACTCACTCAGGATAACTGACCTCTGGATCCTCCACCTTAAAACATCATCAAACCCCTGACTGAGTAACAGAAGCAGGCCTGTTGGTTTTTTGCTATTGTAAATACTCCCATCCCTCTCCCAGTCTCATAGGTGGCTCACCTGCACATGTATTTCTTGTCAGATGGTACAAGGCAGCAAATATCCCATGAGGAAGAAACTAATGATTCCAAGCTACAAGAATCAGAGCAATCCGAATACCCCATCTGTTGCCAGGTCAGTGAAAATCTCAGAGCTCTGAGAAGGAGGTGCAGAGTTCTTGATACATTTTAAGACCCTATGATGATTCAGACTCTCTACTAGACTTTTGCAAAGTTTTGGGTTTGGAGTTGTTTTTCACCCCCCAAAGGAGAAAAACACTCTCATGAGAGACAGATGCTGAATGTGTTCCCACTGAATACTGCAGCATTTTAAACCTCTGTGACTGTATGATATATAATAGGCATACTGTAGGTACTACACCTCTGATAAACTGTCTTTCATGATGTATTTTTTCTATGTTCACTCTAAGCCCTGTCTTTAACTTCATTGCAGAAATACACAATAAGTTGTTTAATCAACTCTTATCAGCTCTTTTTCTTCCTGTTTAGTCAATTATGTTCCAGTTCTAAGGAATAAACAATTGAAAAGGTGTATTGCCCAAATATACCAAAATAAATGCTCTTTATGTCTTTTCATGACCCCCAACACATATAAGTCACCAGCCTTTTGCATTCGCAACCTCTTCCCTCCCAGGCAACACTTGTTTCTGCAACCTGGAGAAGAGAAAGCTCTGTGGAGGCCGTATACCAGCCCTGTAGGCAACATAAAGGGAGCCTACAAGAAAGCTGGGACTTCTTCAAGATCAAGTAGTGATTAGACAAGGGGGAATGGCTTTAAGCTGAAAGAGGGTAGATTTAGGCTAGATATTGGGAAGAAATTCTTCCCTGTGAGGGTGGTGGGACACTGGCACAGGTTGCCCAGAGAAGCTGTAGATCCCCATCCCTGGCAGCATTCAAGACCAGGCTGGATAAGGCTTTAGGCAACCTGTTCTAGTGGAAGGTGTCCCCACCTGTGGTAGGAGGGCTGGAACTAAATGACGTTTAAGGTCCTCTGCAGCCCAAACCATTCTATGATTCTATGGTATTTAGTCAATCATTGAATAAAATGGAGATGAGCACTGTGGTATCCATCTGAACACAGATGGTTCAGACAAATGCTCTCATTGCTGATTGTCATGGGTTCAACAGTAGCAGTCATTTTTCTCCTTCTCGGTAGCTGATGCAGCGCTGTGTTTTTGACTTTCGGCCTGGGAACAGCGCTGATAACACCAATGTTTTTAGTTATGGCTTAGTGATGTTTGGT
>JANRGW010017375.1:0-47930 GCA_024733675.1 Psilopsiagon aymara | reverse complement strand
TCCCTTTTTCCAGTCATTGGGAACTTCACCTGACTGCCATGATTTTTCAAATATGATGGACAGTGGCTCAGCAACTTCATTTGCCAGCTCCTTCAGGACCCGTGGATGGATTTCATCAGGTCCCATGGACTTGTGTACATTCGGGTTGTTAAGACGATCTCTAACCAGATCCTCTCATAGAGTGGTCCTAAGGTCTTCTTTACTTGCTACTTTTTAAGACCTTTCACTAATGGTTCCCCACATACTCTATAAAAAGTCTGCAACAACAACTTTCTCAGTGAGAAGTTAAAGCAAGACATCGTCCATGGGAACAATTCAGCTAATAAACACGTTGAATTCATGTAAACAGAGATACAAAATATTAACAGATTATGGCGATATCTATGAGAAGGCAAACCCCGACCCTTGTTATCACTAGTAACTTTATACATGTCATCACTGTTGCAATAGGAGGATATGTAATGTCAGAATCAGGTTCAATATCACTAGTTATATTTTCAAATATGAGTAGAAAGAGGGCTAACAAGGAGAAAGATCTGTGAAAAGATCTGTCTCAGGACTGCACAGTCCATACCCAATAACAAAATAAGTGTGCAAGACACCAGAGCTAAGAAATGGAAGAGCACTAATTTGGTGATTTCAATAAAGTTTCTCTGGAGAAAACAGTACATCATTTAGAAAAAATGAGGCAAAGACAGAAATATAGTGATACTGACATTTGCATTTAAAAATAATTCATAGCTGCTGTACATAGGCAAAGCAGAAGTGCTAAGTTTCATTTAAGACTTCTTACTCCTACTCTTGTACCTTCTCTTTGGATTTTCTTATCCCTTCAGGAACCGTCTGTATATCACCTCCACAGATTTCTCTCTTCACTTCCAATCAGTTTTGCTATTCTCAATTTTAAATCTTAGTCTATTATTCCAAACTATTTCTCCCACTTGCAGATGAAATACAAGGTGGCTCACTGAAATGGAGCTCCCAGTTTTCTTTCCCAAACTCCTCTTGCTATGACAGGCAGAATTTAATCAATTTTTAGCAACCACATTCGAAAATAAAGACTGCTTGGACAGAAGCTACTCTTCTGTGCTAGCTTTTAACTAAGACTATTGCTCTTCCCCAGATGGTGCTGAGACAGAAACACTTCTCCTGGGCTTCAACATTTTAAGAAAGCTGCTTCAGAGAGAAGATTGCCCGAATAAAATGCTTATTTTTTTTAAAAAAAAGAGGTGATCAGGGTCCTCCTTATTTATCTTCCCTAACACTGGCTCTGTAAAACACACACTTCAGCTAGAAAGGATGCCCCCAGAAAGATAGGGTAGCTCTTAAAATTGTCTACAATATCAAAGAGGTGACAAAAAAAAAAAGCCTAAGTTATCTCTTTCTCCACCTTACATTTTGCAAAGACGGCATTACTTAATCTTTTCATGGCAGAAATGACATATCCTCTGTTTCACTCCTTACAAGCAGCAAGCACACCAAAATTTCTAGCAGTAAAGAGCTTACATAGAATCGCAGAATGGTTTGGGTTGGAAAGGACCTTAGGATCATACAGTTCCAGCCTCCCTGCCATGTGTAGGGACACCTCACACTAAACCACATCACCCAAGGCTCTGTCCAACCTGGCCTTGAACACTGCCAGGTATGGAACATTTATCACTTTGGGGAAGCAGTTCCAGTGCGTCATCACCTCCAGTGAAGAACTTCTTCCTTATATCTAACCACAGCAATATACATAACCACATGTCTCAAGAAAACACACAAATTTCATTAGAGACATTATTAGACCCTTCAATTTCCTATGTACTTAAACTTCTTGTAAATGCATGAAAATGTAGTATCACACCAGCAGACATGAACACCTTACTACATGCGTTTCCTTTGTTATTGTTTTTGGTTTTAAATTGGTAGTAATCAGGTGTTCTTTTGAATTGTGTGAGAAGCATGAGTTAAAACAATACAGTGATATTGGTCTGGTATACAGGCCATTACTTTCCAGTGAAATTCAAAGCACTGGTATCAATCTTTTAATTGAAAAAAATGCAAATAATTTGATTCCTAAGAAGACAAATGAATCATGTCATATTTGCTCAGAATCAAATATACAAAAAAATACAAGTCTTCTAATGTCGATTACAGAATAATTCAATGCCAACAGACAACCAAATCAAGGAGTCGATATGCAGAAAAAAGAAACTGGTATTATCTTTCTTTTTTTTTTTTTTTTTTTTTTTTTTTTTAGCTTGTACCCTCTTCTACAGCATTCTTCAAAATCTGCAGTTGTATTGAGTGTGAATGCTCCTAGGATGAAATCAGCATTAAATAAAATTGAACTGTATTGTATCAGACAGTAGCAGAAAGGTGAAATTAACACCATGTGTCATGCCTGTTCCTCCTCTCACTTAGCAGTATTTGCCCATTCACTTTGATTAGGGTCATGCTTCAATAGGAATGTCCTAAACCACATAGTTAGTACTCTTCTGTAGAGCAACAGATTTAAAATAACTATTTAGCTATTGCTCTAAATCTGGTATGTATGCATTTCCAAGAAAACATAATACAAACAGTGCTTCAAATCTATGCAGGCACACAACAGTATTTGCTTAATTTCAGACCTAAGGAAACACTCTTCTTCAGATTTTACATCTCAGACTGGAAGATCACAGACTACAAACTATTTATTCAAGTCTGGAGTACAGTTAGAGGATAAACAATGTTCTGGAAACTCACAAATCTACCACCAGGGCTTTTTGTTTGTGTGGCTTTTGCTGGTTTGATTTTTGCCTGTTTTTTTTTTTGTTTTTTAAGTTACACATAAAGTGTTTTAACAGCTAGGGCCAGGGAGAAGCAATCAGAAGAGAGGAGGTCCTGATCTAGCAATACTCAAATCAATGCAAGAGACAGAACAAGAACCTGAGGATAACGCAAGAACCCAGATCCCTGTGATGGTAACCTGGCCTCACTCTGCTCAAGCTTCAGTTCTGCAGTATGTTAGTATAGCTGTTTGCCATCACAGGGATTCCCTTGCCTTTAAGCACCAGCTGCTGAGCAGACCACGTTTCCTCAATAAACAGCATGAGCTGATGAGAGTTAACGGCCCTCAGCTATTTAGCAACAGTGCAAAGGTTAAATTTTACCTTGAGATACACATGCACAGCATCAGAGAATTTAGGTAAGATTGAAGATCACTTTACCTATCTGACTCCTCCAAAATGAATGTTTTGGGTTTTTTTGGTTCTTTTTTTGTTTGTTGGGGGTTTTTTTTGGTTGTTTTTTTTTTTTTTTGTTTTTTTTAATAAGAAATAACATAGATTGCTAAACCCAGAATTTGTCATACTGTTAGAAACTTGCAAAGTTTAAAAAAAATTTCTCATTTACTGTTGTAGCTCATGGTCAGGTTTGCTGGAACTTATGCAAAGCAATTCTACTTCTACAAAAGAATGACAAAGAGATGGATGCATTCACAATAATGGACTTTGCCAAACAAAAAGAGATACTGAAACATCTCTTACTCCAGAATGGCAAAGGAGTGGGAGATGGGTCAATTGGTTTCTCAGCTATATCCTTCCATAAAACATTTGGAAAAAAAAATCACTCTGGGTCTGTGAAGATGTACTTAAGTCCTTGTAAGTAAGCTGAAACCAGGACAGTAATACATATGGCAAAAGTTAAATAAATGGGCTGCCTTCTCACAGGAAATTACACTGCTCAGCATCAAGCCGAATGTTAAAGAATCAGAGGTTCTCTCCTGCAGAGAGATAATGAGCCCATATAATTCCATTTATCACAGTGAAAAAACACCTAAAAAGTAAGTCACTTTGCAGGTGTGCTCCTCTCCACATTTGCATCTGATATGTAGTCATAGCTTATTGGTGTACACATTCAGTTTCAGTGGTATCAGATTATAGATAATAGATATTCTTCTAAAATATTAAATCTATCAACTGTCATTTCATGCGTACTGACATAACCTTAAAATGAAGAAAAATATTTTATAATTGTAAGAAATACAAAGCTCATAGCTTGCTTTCTGCAAATTACCGTCTCCTACCTGCAGAAGGAGGTCAGAAGCTGGTTTGACTTTCTGCTGGAAAAGCACACTTAATGTTTGATTCTGTTGTTCCAAATCAAAAACTCTCATTTTCAGCTTTATACATTCCTCCCTCAAATCCTGTGTCAAAAGGGAAAGTAGGATTTTAGAAAGCAGGAAACAGAAGCACTTACAAAGCTCTAAGTAACGTCAGATGCGAAGCAGAAATACACATATAACTTTTAAAACAGTACAAATCAGAAAACTGTCCTACTTCATTTTCTCTGGTCATTTGATCATCATGGGATAAGATTAAAAAAATATTGTAATGAGAAACAGCAGTTACCTGATGCATCCATTTGGAGTTTTCTGTTAGCATAAAAAGTGACTTTGCTAGCAATATGTTTCATTTTGCAGCCAACGCAAAGCAGAAAGCAGCAATTAAGATAGGAATATTGTAATAAAGCACAAGCTAAGGAAAAAAGTGTAAACTATACCAAACCAGGAAGAAGTTCAAAGTGGTACTGTGCCTTCAAGGTATTCTTCTGAAGTCTGATCCCCTGGAATAACCAAGTCAGCACTGCTTGATGGCATATTGTGTATAGTCTGTTTCTTCCCCGCTGTAACTTGCCACAGTACAGCTACACTGTAGGCCACAGTAACATGTTTACGCACCAGACATGTGGCAATATCCTGTCTGAGATTTCCAACATGAGGTACCAAAAAAATCTTAAAATAGGCCATTAGAGAGTCTCTGAATCTCTGAATCTGAGGCATAGGATATTACTGTCAAAACTGAAAGATGCAGGTCTTTTAGCATCATCATGAACAAGCCACTAATGGCTTCTGGGTACAGCAAATATCTATCTATTTATCTATCTGTCTGTCTGTCTATCTACAATGTAAGACCTGCTATTTATCTATCTATCTGACTGTCTGTCTGTCTATCTACAATGTAAGACCTGCTTTTCCGGGCCAGTTGAAGGAATACACACTTATATCAGAAAGATGATTTTGGAGAGAGGATTTTAGTCAATTTGCACAGTTGTCCATTTGAGGTGTGAGAGCTTCATAAATCAGAAAAAGCAATCTCCTTAGAGAGTTTACATACAAAAGTAAAAAAAGGTGTGGCCATACCCAGCTTTATTAAAAAAAGAAAATAAAAATTAAAAAAATCTTCCAAATACTTCCCCATATTCATTTAAATTTAGGACAGTTGCTGCCTTTTGGTATTGCCCCGCTGGTAATACTTTCCACCATAGGAAGGTGGAGAAACAAGCTTCTGGATCCCCACATGCTGTTCTGTCAATACCACTATCAACAGTATGACCTGGCTTTATGAGAAAACAACTCAGAGGAGGAAATTATAGTCAGATGTAGCTTAAAGTCTTGCCTACGGTTGCTCTGGTCTCCACTCTATCCAGCACTGAGGTTGTAAGAGGTGAACACACAACAAAATAAGCTTGAGACTTTCAGAAAATTATAAACATCTTTTTATGCATATAGTATGTGTCAGATTTTATGCTGCTACTAGATGAATGCAATTCTGTTCTCGATAGTTTCTTAATATTTATTTTAGGTAGCAGCCAAGTGGCTATTCAAGTAAAATTGCTACAGCCTTCCAAAATGACCCCCCAAAAAACTGGGTTTAATGTTTTGTAAAGCCCTAAAAGCTTTGATTTCTGTCATTGAGACCTCTAATCTCTGGCCTTGCACAAGGTAATCTCTTATGAAACTGCAAGCATTAAGACCCAGCATTATCTCCCTGTCACAAATAATCAGGGAATTTAAAACAGAGCCTTAGCTGTTACAACCATGTTTAACATTTAAACACTTCCAAGTGCACTGAGAAGGAAAAATTATTCACAGAAACTAAAAATGTATAAAAAAATTAAATCTTAGCAATGCCTCTGCTCAAAACTTTCCCATCTTGCAGTTTTAGAACCATAAGATCTATGTTTCAAACTTTCGACTTTCTGTAAAAAGTGAAACATAAGATAGTAGATTACCCACCCAGATGCTATAAACTGTGCCAACGGTAATGCCACATACAGCCCAAAGGAGAAATGAGGCACATAAAAGTAACAGCATTCTGGTAAAATAAAGTCTGAGTTTAGAATTGTTAAGTCCTAAAATTACCAATTAATGCAACTACCAAACTCATGAAGCACAGAATTCCTCCCTGTGGGCAAAACAACTAGCTATTTAAGATAGTAATCTCCCAAATATCTAAGGTATTCCTACGGTCTCACTATGGTAATATCCAAGCATCTCTCTATCCTTCCTTTTTTTCTTGAGTATGAGTCTCACTTTTCTCCAAACTGGGATTCAATGCCCTCATCAGAGGTTCCAGCAACACACTGCTTTTCGTCTGAAGTCGCTTCTTCTAAGACTTAATTAACGTCGTCTTTATTTCATTAATGAAAATGAAGAATTAACTTTCATACAGAAACAAGAGTAAAAAAGTATTCTCTGGAATATACTCATGTGGAGGAGGGTAATACGCAAAGAACAGATACACAGATCACAAAACTAATTCATTAAGTGGAATAACTCGAATTTCAAACTGCTGAGCCAGGTCTTACATTGGAGGAGAGAGGAAATTAAAAATTCATTTCCAGGACTCCCAAAATCTCATGATGTAAGAAGTCTTTGGGTGGAAGGAGAAAGAATGGATACTTCCAGAAAGTATCAGAGCATACAGGATTCTCTGAAATAATTTTATTGGGTTTCTGACTTCTTCAACTTCCTAGAGATAAAATTTTCTATTAGTAAGTGGCAGAAAATCTATAAAATTTTGCTATGTAGAATTGTGCAATTTTGCTCTATGGCCAAATGGGCACAAATCTCAATTAAACACAGCTTTTTCCATAGCCATGGTAAAAAGAAAAAAAAAGCCTCTCATATTAGAGGAATTTTGTATCTATTGTAACAAATTATACACTTGAAGAGTGCACATTTGAGAGTGTAATTCCATTTCAAGGTTTCCGTGACATTGATAAATCACTCAAGCTTTGCTCACTCAATTTGTGTCACCAGAATCTCTCAGTGGAATCACAATCTTTCCACATACCGGCGAGTACACAGTGCTTTATTCGTTACATTACAGCATTTACTTAATTTAAACAAAAATTAGTCCTTGAGGGACAATTTCAAATTCACAGCAAAGCCTACGCAGTACCCGTTACTGTACAAAATCACTCTTCTCCATTTTCTGAAAGCTCTCAGCTTTTCTTCATGTCTCACTATGCCCCAGAGGTGTGTTATCTCACTGTGGCATGACTGGCTCTGTCTTACTGCTTAGGTGCGTAACAGTAGATTTATCTGTTTACTACTTGGATTCTGGTATCTAGCTATTTGGAACTGGTGTGAGGAGTCCAATTTCCTTTTTATTGTATGCTATTGTGTTTCTGTCTTTTCTTATAAAAAGACTTGTATGAATGGTGTCAGGAGCACGCTAACAGTTAATATTCATTAGCATTTAGAAGAGTACCCTCTTTCCTCTTTCTATGGATATTAAATTAGCTGTTATTACTCAGTAATGGGTAAGCAGCTGTGAAATCCCATCAATACTAAGTAAATCAGTTTATTAAATGCATTCAAATCTGGTTTTATTGTATCCGTATGAACTCCTTGGTTCCTATGGGTTTGGGAAGATTCATTACTGAGAAACCAGCTAGTCATCAAAATGTCTGACGTCTTTGTGAAGGGACTCAGGAAGCTCCCCTCTTCATTTGGAAAACAACCATAACATTCCCAAACTAGAGATTAATATATTGAGATTAACCCTCTGGTAAATATTTAATCACTTACGGTTTTATATTACAAAATGAGGATGAGGTTTTTGTGTTTATTAACATGAGAAAACACTTCTGCTTCAGCTGAACTCAAACACAGATCTAGGAGTTTTCAAAAAATAGCTGAAGTTACATTTCTAAAAGGTGTTACAGCAATAGCTTTGCAGACTGCAGTCCTTTGATGATACACAGACCATACAGCATGTGTGTATACAGACTACAGAAGAGTAATACAGCACGGACAGCAATAGTGAAAGCTTCCCCATGTGTTGTGGTTTGCACAAATCACCTCCAAACTACAGTACTTCCAATTCCTGTAAGGCAGTATCCCTCCTCCAGACTAAAAGGCTTTGTTGTGCGGCAAAAAAACCCTGTGGGACTGAAAAATGACACTTTCAACACTAACCTGTGGTAACAACTGTGTGGCTGTTTTGTGCACACAGCTGTCAGGTGAAGAGATTTAGGGAACATTATTACTTCTGGATTCCTGATGCTAGTTTGGGCCACAGGAACTTATTACCTATATAAAGGGCAACTACACCCTCCAGAGTCTTCCATAACTCACCTACAGGTCACTTAAGACATCTCTTATCTTCAGGGCAGGATACCTAAGAGCAGACCTAACAGGGCCAGAACATCCCCCTGGGCATCTTTTACATCTATCCAGAATGTCAGAAAATTGATTCACAAAAAATCTGCCCAGTAAAGGCTTTAGAAGGGCCTTCTCCCTGATTTGTAGATAGCCCAATGCAACCTTCTGCACCTACTTACCATTCAGTTAGGTGCAGATGGTTACGGATGCAGATGTTTGCCTATTCTGCTGTGAGTGCACATTCCCCAAATTTTGGAGTTTAAATGGCACAGTTTAAAGTCATCTTGTTCAGCTCTGAGCTATTCAGGAGACCTTGCAGCTACACTTGCACCCAGCCTCCTGTATGCTTGATCTTGAGCTGCATCTTGACCCCAGGGCTTGGCTTTGCTCAGTGGACCTCCCTCCTCCCTATGGTCTTGCCTGGCAAACATAGGATGGAGGCTGAACCCTGATCACTGCCTCCAGGCCTGACCCTGACAGCTGGTGCTCAGCTTCCTCCCTGCCCTGCTGTCACCCTCAGCCCCTGCTCGTCCCTTTTAGGGGGGGCATTCTGAACAATGTTCCTCTGTTCTAAATGGTGTCCACAGTGGAGGCTTTTGAGCTCATTCTCAAAATCTATTTGCATCTAGAAGGCTTTTGGGCATATAG
This sequence comes from Psilopsiagon aymara, assembly GCA_024733675.1. NCBI lineage: Eukaryota > Metazoa > Chordata > Aves > Psittaciformes > Psittacidae > Psilopsiagon > Psilopsiagon aymara. The sequence continues at coordinate 38,863 of JANRGW010017375.1, read as the reverse complement.
CAGATTTTTTTTTACTATCTTGACTTGCTGTTTTCTTGCTTCATTTTAAGAACATTATTTCTTGTCCTGTCATTCAGTGTAGATAAAACAGTTTATACAATTCTTTGCACTATCTGTACTAAAAGATTGTATTTATGTCTCTTTCAGACTTGTCTTTTTAAAGCTAAATGATCCAAACCATTATTAAGAATGCCATATTCATCAAGTGGTCTAGATCTCACAAAGGATGTTGCATGAATATCATGAAGTTCATAGCTTATTATTACAGATCTTTATAAGATTTTGTTTGTCTCCCCCACCTCCTCCTCCCAAATGAAATCACGGAATCACGTTTAACTCAAAGAGCACTTTTGTGTAGAACTGTCCTACCAGTTACTCCCTCCCCTCTGTGGGCAGCTGATTATTTCTTTTACTTGCTTTGCTCCCTGTTTAATTTCATCTTACCTTTTTTTTTTTTTTCCCTCCTAGATCACATCTTCATTTTAGGAAGCTAATTTTTAATTTTACTCCTCCCACTAGGTTCTAGGTGAAACAACCATACTTCACAATAAACCACTTGGGGTGTGAACGGAAACTTCAGACATGACTTGATCCAGAACAGACCTTTAGAGAAGCCATAGTAGCATCTTTTCATTATGCCAGGTTTGCAGTCACCCTACAAGAGTTTTGCCTGTGTAGCACTTCCTTTGCTTTGCCAGGAGAATGGAGCAAGAGGACATCAAAAGCTTTTCTAAGACTAAATGCACATTCTCTGTTGCTGGTCATCAGCCCACAAGCAGAGTAGCTGAATGCCCATTCTAAGCACAGAGCCTTCTCTTTTACTCAGGGGAGCACAGGCCCACACTAGGAAGTCTTTCTTTCCACTGAATGTAAGTGAGCATGCCAGCTTTGATATGCACTGTGATTTGTTTGTTGGACATTCCACAGGAATGGACTGTGGGAGTGACATAACTAATTACGGGTAGGGAATGAAAAAAACATCACCTGGAGGAAGGATTTTCAGATGCTATTTTGTCAATATAGCTAAACAATAGCTAAGATTGTAAGATATAGAATCTTACAGATTTTTATTCACTTGGTTTACAAAAAACTTTGTGTCTGACATGTGGCAGCCTTGGTAATTAAATGTGTGAATATAGTATAAAAAAACGTATGCTATACAAGAATATATCTCTCAAATGGAAAATGAACACCTGCGTGCTTTAAGTCATGCCAAAATACCCAAACCACAACTTACCTTTTGAGTAAGTAGAGCCTGAACAACCTGATTAGCTACCTGAAATAAATAAATAAAATGGTTTAAGTAAGTTATTGTGTGTGTTTATGCACAGCAATACGTTCTTCTGTGGCTTTGCACTCTGCTTTCTATCTACAACCATGATGACTTCATAAACCATGTTGTTATTTACTAGTATTTTCATCAGACAATATTAGTAAGAATACATAAAATACACTAACTACTTCTGTGCTAGTCCTCATTACAAACAAACGTATCAATTGCAGTATGACACAATGAACATTTGGTTAACTTCTCTCTTCTCATCTTTGGACTTTCACAGTTGAACATGCAGCTGGTGTGCATCAGCATGGATTGACTGTATTCACTAGAGCTGATTTTTACCAGCCGAGGATGGAGTCCTGAATGTTTTCATGAAGTTTAATTGTTTCTTGATTCAATATTGACAAAATGGTACATCTACCATGACAAGCAGAAACCATGAAGTGCTACTGAAAATTAAAGTACCTACTGACACCAGAATGTGACTGCAAGGAATTCACACCACATAGAATAATTGACTTAAATGAGATTGCATACCATTGATTAGTACAACTATATATTCAACAGGGAATTCTTAAGTTATTTTATACATCCTTTCTAATTTATATTGACTAGCAAGCATGGGGACAGAGAAGAGGAAGAAGGAGGGACAGAAACAGGGACTGAGATAAGATTTTCTGTTGGTGATGTCTAACTTGTATGTTACCTTTCTGAAGTAATTTAAAACTATATATGCATGTTATTAGACAACATTTGCCTATATTTACGACCTTGCATTTAGGCGGAGTAACTAGAGTTCTTACTATGTGCAAAAATAGAGCATACTTATGATTTATGGTTTCCTTTTGGCTTTCAGAAATTAAAGTAAAACATATGCAGATGTCACCAAACCTGCATTGATTTTTCTTACTCTTGGCAAATTAAAGAAAAAAACCCACACTACTGATGTGAACTGAGTTATGAGGAAAGAACTGAAGCTAATTCATTTCTGTAAATAATTCAATTCTGTTAGATCCCAAAGGTAAATTTGATTCATACTCTCATAAAATTGCCTGGTATCAATTTTTTTCTCTAAACTGGTCCCTAACTTAAGGCAGCCCATGGAACAATGGTCCCATAAAATAGCTCTATACATGATTTAACAGAAGACAGACTAATATTAGAACAGTAATAACCAACAGAAGTAAACATGTTCCAGTTTTGAAAAACCATATGCCTTGCCCTATAGGCTTTCAGGATCTACATCTGCAGTATTCCTTCTGGCATGTACTTTTAATGTCTGTTTGCTCTACCTGAAAATTGAACAGAACATACTGAATACATTATTTTTTTACTTTCTGACATGGAGCTACTTTACCAAGGAAGAATTAAAAGGTTCTCTGAAGTGTGTACTAGTCACTCACAACAGAATACCTTACAAAATTACTCCTATAGCTTTATATATTGCACAGAGGAGTGTAAATGGCATAATCTTCCAAATGGGAAAATCTGAACTTGCTGATGCATATGTGACCAATTTTCCAGCTTTAAGTGTGTGAAGTTATATGTCTCAATGAAAGTACATGCCAGTGATCCATAGCTCCCATAGATCTCAATAGGAGAGATATGCAAGTAGTTTCTTTATAAAATGAGGTTGCTTAATTCTAGTGCCTAGCAACTTTGGAAACTGTGTTGCTACTACCATTCGACTACATTTTAAGGCTTGTATTCTTGGTTTTCAGCAAGAACAGAGGTGGGAAGCCTTCAGTGAAAAGCTCTGTAGTTACTAAGATTAATTTAGCAGTTAGACAGTGGAATAATATCAGCTTCATTTTTACTTACACATATTAAGAGACACCACAGATACGCGGGAACAACATAAACCAGCACTACAAAACTGATAGTCACAACTACCAAAAACTCAGGGAACTGAGACCACTGATGGCAGAGGGACTGAGTTCTGAGATGCAGAGTACGTGAAACTCCCACTGATATAAGGCAGAAGTGTAGCTCAATCCCTGTAAAAAGAAGGCTGTAAAATGACTTGACCTGTGATTCATGCAGTTAAGGCAAAACAAGTAACAGGATGGAGATGGCTGGTTCTTTAGTATGCTGTTATGTAGGAGATGGCACTGCTTGCCTTCACATTGCCTGCCTTTCTTTCCTAATAGCCAAGATATTAAAGCGAGGTTTCTTTTCATGTATTGCAATAAAAGAGATAAAAGAACCACCTTTACTTTTTCCTTACATAGCTATGTTTACATATGCATGTTATAAAGTGGTCTTAATAGCAAAGGTCTAGAAGAATGAATCAAAGAGACCCTAGTGTATCATCTATTACACCTTTAACAAGTACTGACATTTTACATAGCTGCTTTTAATGTATGGTTTCATATGCACAAATAAATTTCAAGTGTACTAAAATGAAAAGTTTAATATTTTATTTTAATCTCAAATTTTAAAAATACAATGCCTTTATTTTTTTTATGAGCTAATTCTTAAAATATCATTTAAAAAAATCACCTACCCTAAGTGGCATTAATTTCCTGCATGTAAGTATAGTGAAGCTTGTCTGACAGAAATCTCAGCTGGCAGAGTGATGTGAATAAACATGGCATTACCACTTGCCAGTAAACTGACAGCTGAATTCCACGGTAGGAAACTACGATTAAGTATGTTAACCTGAAACCCCAAAGGTACAAGAAGACAATCCTGAGGTTTGTATTAAATTTTTCAGAGATAGAGACATACGTTTATGAAGTACTTCTGAAATTAAATGAGCTCTTTTCTTATTTATCAAGTACTAGAACATTTCAATGACACCTTCCTCCAAATACTGCTCTGAAGTTGTTTGTATGTACATCTCAGAGATGAACAATTACTTTAAAAATCAGTGAATATTTATTAAAATTCATAAAGGACTCACTTCATCTTGGCCCATATTCTTTTCAGATTTAACCTCTACGAACAGTTGAATTTCATTGAATTTTACCAAGAAAATTATTACAGAGCATGTATTTTTAAGTCACAGGTGCAAGCACTCACACAATAGTAAATGTAGGACATAAATGAATGAAAAGAACTATGTAAAATAATTGGTGATTAAAAAAAAAAAAAGAAAAATCGGAAAACATAATGGCAGGCATAGCTTTAAAGTCTCAATTGTGGTATCTTTTTGTCACACATAGACAAAAAAAACATGATGGTTATTTATACTTCCTTCATATATAGCTTAATGGCCACCAACACCTCAGCAGAAAACACACGGTGCATAGCAGCTGTCCTTATCACATTGCTGTAGAGGCCTGAGGGACCAAGCAGGATCACTTACTGGCAGGGTGAGCAGATTAAATGATGCTTGCACTGCCCTGAGCAGAGTTTGCCTGTGCTTAGGGAGAGAAGCTGCAATCTGAGAATGCTGAAGGATGAGTGAAAGATGGCAGCATTCTTTCAGTAGTTATCAAATGATGTTTCCAGTCTTCATTACCCCAAGGGTCTGTCAAGTACCCCAAATATGTAACCAGAACAGCTGGGCATGAGCTTTGTGGCTCCTGGTGTATCAGTCTGGAAGAAGTTCAATGCACTTAAAACTAAGACTTCAAAGGCAAAATTAAAATTATTGTAATCTTCTGGCGGCAGGTTTAACTGTCTCAGGTTTGGGTGTGATCAGAGCCTTGTGTTCTCAGTAACATCTGTGTTCCTCCACTTACATGCATCAGGTCTCCCTGGGACAAAATGGTGGTGTAACACAAACAGATACACAGCTGTAGAGAACACACCTGCTCCTAAACCTGCTGAAGTCCTGAAGCACAAACCAGAGAAGGCCTGAAGAGATTTTCACCTTCAAGAAGTAGGGTTTGTGTAAGGTGACTTATGAACATAGGAGGCATCAGACTTAGAGTCTTAAAGGAAAGAAAATTTTAAGCGTCTCTTTTTTCTTTTTTTTTTTTTTCTTCCATGAAAATATTTACAAAAAGCATTTTATCTGCTTAAGATCTCCAGTAAGAATCCCTGTTTGGAAAGGACTTTGTCATACACAGCATATCCTGAGAAGACTCTGGTTGAAAGTGAAGGTTCTCACAATCACTGATTTGAGTTATTCACTAATTACTTCTACTCTCCTATTCTCCTTATTGTTAGTATAATGAAGTAGGATGAGAACATGTGATTTCTTGCAATGTTCCACCATAGGAAGGTACTCAGATGGGTGCTAACCTGAGACTCCTGCAGAACTTGCAATTATCAAATATGACTTTGTTGCCTGAGTCACTGGCAACACTTCAGTCACCAGAAAAGATTAGGTTCAAGTTTGCGTCAGCTAAAACAATCTTGTTACAATGCCACTGCCAAAGCATTGTGGGGCTGAAAGGGGAAAGAGAAGAAAAAAGTGATACCGAGCCATGGAGAAGGACAAGAGAGGCCATTGCAAAAAAGATGGAAGACAAAAAAAAAAAAAAAAAAGAAGAAAATAAGTAAACAAAAAATAAAGCAGGGAAGAACAAAACCACAGGTAATTCAAAGCTCTTTGTCAAGTTGACACAGTATAAGATGGATAGAGCTGTGATAATATGGAAGAACTGAAAACAGCCAACCTAACAGTGAAGATAATAAGTTCAGAGCATAGTCCAATATAATTATTTGCAAAAAATAATTAACACAACCCTGGTTCAGAAATTCATCATGTTACTGCAAACACAATTCCCCCTCATATTTTCTGTCCTTATAATTTGTTTTACTGAACGGACACTTACGGTTCTTTACTAATTTCCAAAATTAATTATGTAGGCAGATTTTGTCCTAGACAATCAGAAAATCATTTTTAAAATAAACTATGTAATTTAAACTAAAGTTAGCAATTATATGGTAATTTTATCCTTATCACCAAGATACCCAAGTATCATTCACTGAATGCACTGAATGCAGTGACTCAGGCCAATGCAGAAGAAGGCTCTGCTGGCATCCCAATGCCACAGAAAACGCAGGGCATAACCTCATGGGCAAGTCTATCTGCAAGTCTTTTACTGCAGCTCCCTCATAAAAATATGGTATAGAGGCAAAAGTGTAGATTTGCTGATGAAAATCCGCACTAAACTGAAGGCTTCTTATACCAGGGCTGTATTGCTCATCATGCCAGTAGCACTTCATCAAATGCTAATTCAAAATTTAGAAAGCTGGTATGCAGACATGGATTGTCATCTTCTATGTGTGGTCTGCACCCTCATGCACTCTTTTCTCGAATGTACAGGTGAGAAATTGATGTAGTTTTTTGTCTGTGGCTGTTTCGGGGGTTTTTTGCATGCTAGCTAACTCCTTATGCTACTATGCATTCTCAATATGGAATGGGTAAATGATTTCTACTAAGTAACTCTTTGAACTACTAAAAGTCTTAAAACTATCTTAAGATCTTGCATATGCTCAAGAGCCTTTTTCAGGATAAATGGGAGGAACAAGTAACATCAATATATATATGGAGAAAGCTGTATGGAATAAGAGATACTAGACGTTTCTGGAATCGTAAGCATTACTGGAGTGCATGGTCAGTAACCGATGGCTGAATTATATTGTAGCTGTAACTGGAAGGTCTGATGAGAAGCTGAGATGTGTAGCAGAAATAAGTCAATGGCTAGAAAAAAAATAAACCAACCTAACATAGAAAGCTGTGTATGTAACCCTAAGTGGGAGCTAAGAGACTTAATTCCCAGGTAACAAAATACATTACATAGGAAAGCTGAGGGAATTTTAATGGAAGTAGCCACTGCCACTTGTCTTCTACTCTACAAGAAAGGAGTACACAACACTTAGTAGTCAAATTAACATTTTCTCCTCATAATAAAAGCAAACCAGTTCCAAATATTGGTCACAGGGGTTCACCTTTTCAGTGAGGAGGTGTGGTCAAACCAGGATTTACAGCAGAGGTCACAGAGAATAGTATCTACAACTGCCAGACACATATTATTGGAATTAATTAGAATGAGGTAATAGTAGACAATTGCAGAACAATGTCAACCTTGTAAGAGAGGGTGAGACTCATTTCTATTCATTTAATTATAGTACCAGGTAAGAACAATTTTTTTATCTACCTTACCTCATCAAGACATCTTTCATACTGTACTCTCTGATTTTCATTTTCCAGAGCCAGCGCTGAATTCTCTGCCTACAGTAAAATGGAATAAATAAATAAATAAATATGTAAATTAATCAAAGAGTATCTTGTACTACATGACAATACATAAAAATTCTCAGGGTGCTTACTTTGTGTATTTCTTCCACATGCAGAATAAAAAGCACCATACAATTCAGTTTGCTACAAGTTGGTATTTCGAGTGAAAACAGAAGTGACATTCATTTATGAGATTATTCACACCATGCATTACCATTTAGAACAGTATCAGAGCAGATATTCCACATATGTCCACAATCTCATCTTGTCAGGTACAATACAGTTGGCAATGAAACATTCTAAAAGTTATTGGTACATCTTTTCTCCCTCCCCCTTTCTGTTTAAAGTGAACCTGCTATCTAAGGAAGCCACTTGGAAACAGAAGCAGCTACTACCAAAAGGAAACAAAAGGCAGTATGAAAGGTGTCTTTATGTAAACTTCTAACTGTGGCAGCTCTTTATAAACCTGGTTTCTGCAGTTGGTAACTCCAGAGGCACTGCTTATGCTACAACTAATTGGCAAATTACATCCTTTAAGTGAACCAGATGAATTCATTAATCTTTACTTTAAAAGCTATTCCTATCATTTCAAGAGAGAGGTATTTTACTTATCTAAATGCAATCTTAAAGTCAGTCACATATGTCAGTTTCCTATTTGATAGTTTCCTGTATAGTAGCGCCTTTCATCTATCTTTGATTTCCATTGCACCCATTTTTGCATAGTGCAAATTTCAAAATGGCACAATCGGGTATGTAAATTTCAGTAAATCAGTGTATTCTTCTACATATTATGACTTGACTTTAGGAATTCTTACAGTATTGGAAAACAAAAATCTCTAAAGTGAGTTGTATACAGTTGCATTAGGGCAAGTTTCAACTAGTCTCTTAAAGACTGAGAAACTAAAACAATATATAAAAACCTATGAGCTAAAACTGGCTCTAGAAACCTCTCTGCCTCCCATGCATAACTTCACATCACGTAACCGTAACACCAAAATCAATGCATTCACATAATTACAGCTATTATACAATTTATATTACTTGCTTCACCTTAACCTTCTGTCAATCTATAGAAGTTAAATAAATGCTGTTTTAAAAGAACAGTGGTTATACAAAACAACAGTCATAAACATAGTTAATATTTGCAATTTTAGAGAAAAACTTAATGTAATGTACTGTATGGGAAGATTCTATGGAAAGATGCACAGTCCTCTTCCTTGTTAAGAACAGTCAGTGATTCAACAAAATGAAAGTCACAAAGTCCAATAAATCGATCCATTAACAGCAATTTCAAATTCAGCTAAATCCTAAAAGCAAGAGTAGGAAGAAAAAGTAAACATACATAATTATCCAGCATACAGAAAGAGAGTAAAGAATAAAAAGGTGGTAAGAAACAAGGGCATATAGAGCTTACTTATTTTCAAGTCTAAATAAACAACTGTAGGGAATCAGTGCCTTATCTTGAGGGTACAATTAAAGCCAGCAAAGGTGGTAAAATGTTCTGCGTCATACTTTCACAATGTCACCTACCAATGGATTCAACATATGGCTATAAAATGTCTATGGGTGATCCTGTAGAGAGCACTGTGAGATGAGGCAGCAAAAAGCACAGATGCATAAGTAGCAAAGTAGAAGCAGAAGCCGCAAAAGCAGCAGTAAGAAATCAGAAGCTGGAGGGTAAGTAGTCCTCCATAGCGAAGAGGCTATAACATACAGTTATCAGTTTGCTTTTACAGACACATTCTTGCAGACTGATTGATAAAAATAAAGAGATGATTGCTACATAAAAATGTATTTCTGAGTTATAATGCCATCCAAAATAAATTCTTCTTACTGCTTTGAAGCAATCATTAAAGGATTAGTCTGCACAGACTTTAACTCATGTGTTTTGGCAAACCTATGGGTTTAATTTTTTAATTTTCATTTTCACTAACATAAAAACAATTCGTATGATTCTATCCTAAAATAGTGGGCAGACTGATCCCATATAGAGACGTCTAAAAGAACTACAACACATAGTTGTATTATGCAAAATACCCAGAGAGTTCCCCATATATCTCTTACTCCATTTAGTCTTAATGCTGTAAGGCTATAAAATGGAAGCTAAGTCTTCTTGGATCTATTAGCTGCATCTCTGATTCCAATGAGCTATTCCTCTACAAATAAGCTACCAAAATTAGGAGATCTGAACTTGAGAGCATTATAAATAAATGCGACATTTCCTCCCTTATCAAGCCACAGTGGAAACATCTTTAGAATAAAATCCTTTTTCGCACCACTGGCTTCAAAAGTGTAGTGAAAGGATATAACACAGTCAATGTTAGCTTGACTTCTGTGCTTCTTGATTGCCAAGCAAATCATGCCTATTTATTTGGCATTTTTGTAACAAGGACTGCGCTAGAAGCGAACACTTGACTGACTTTGCTTAAGATCCTGTGCCAGTTCCCACAACATGGGAAAACCACTACTTGATATACTAAATCACTCTATACTGCATCTAAAAAAAAAATAATACTCATATCCCCAAAAGTATTCATTTGGAAAATCTGTAATAGCACCTGTGGTCTCAAAACCCTGCCTCCTAATCCAAACCTTCATTCATTTAATAGAAACCACTGTGTTTTGATGGTATTGTAAGTCTGCTCAGTTTTTGCTCAGAGGAATCTGCTTATGTCCAGTATTGCATATTCTAGACATCTTTTGCCAGTTAAGCAAAGTAGGTCTCCTTGGAGGAAACCACTACTACATTTTATTTTCATCTTTATTTTCAGGTCGTACTTACACAAGGCTAAGCCACAGTGAGAAGCCTATGCTTCTCACAGCTTGAAAGCTATTGCACACTTGCAGGCACCCAAAGGCAGTGGTGGAGAAGTACTGACCCCTAATGCAGTCACTTCACCCATACATAACCTAGCAGGGGACCATGCAAGAGAAAACTAGCTTACTGAGAACTCTCCGAGATATCTACTGATTTCTACAGTGATTTCTAGTTTCAGATATAGCCGTTTTCTAGGAATTTATATTTACTTTACACAAAAGTGGAGCATCTCTGTCTCTCAGCCCCAGAAACACTAGAAATGATGCAGCCTGGCAAAGTTCTGCAGCCAAGCAACATTCAGTGCCTGCCACCAGTGCCTACAGGCAAGCATGACTCTTCTTGAGGGGTCAGCTCTCAAACCACAGTACCATTCAGTCAGACAAAAGTAACTCTGTGGCATAACTTCACATTAAATGAAACATTACCTGTTGCTTTTGGATCATTATATATTCATGATCCTAAAATGTCAAAACAGAGGTACTTCCGAGTTCCCATTTGGAAGAAAGCATTTTGCACAAATGTATCTCCAAATATTGGAAAATTCAAAGATTTCAGTCATGATTTGGATAATGCTAACCAACTTTCAATTGCCTAAATTAGAGACTTTGTTCTGAATTACGAGACTGAGTTTATGGAAAATCAATTTGAAAATGAAAACTTCAGACTATTTTATATAAAACAGAGGTTGCCTTGTATTGATACCATTGCTAAGATACAGTCATTTGTTGACTCTGATATTAATCCCTTTGTCAGGATGGAAAACATAGCCCTAGTAATGATGAAAATCATCTTTCCGTCAGCTAATAGGTTTTTCTTCCACAGATGAAGAACACCACTGTATTTTCTCTTTTGGGCAGCTGTTTGCATGGTTTCATTCAAGGCTAGCAATTTATTTCCCAGGAATGCAGACACAAGGCAGGTGCAACAAAATAAACCGTATTTGTTCCAGAATATACAATGTTTCCTTAAAATTTCTTGGGGCAAGGGGTGTTCCTTGGTTCACAATGATTTGTTGCTCATTATGCTATAGCAGAAACAAGGAGACAGACAGCAGCCTTAGCCTTCCTCATGTTTCTATAAACGTGTTCTAGACTTGGTGAGTAAAGGCAGGCTAATTAATGACAATTCTAAAAAAATAATTCTAACATAGTCACAATAATTAAATTCAGTATATACCCTTAAACTGAAAAACAGGAAGCATCCACTCACGCAGTACAACCACCTGAACTTTAAATTCTTGTAAAAATCAATCTTCACCAGAACTCTCAAATGCATCTCAATTATATTCTTAACATGGTCGTATGTACTTTTTGGTAATGAACAGCAAAAGACACTACATCTCTTTGCAGCATAGGAAAAAAAAAAACCCAAATAAAAGCCCCCGATTCCTCCTACCCTAAAACAGAGGGAAATTTTGTCTCCCCTAAAGTATTCAGTACCAGTAGGCTCTGAGCAAAAAAAACAACGCTCTGCTCCTTTCCAGGTCATGGTCTTTTTCATCTGGATTTACATGGTCAGAAAGTGAGATCTCTCACCAGCCTCACTATGTCAACTCTGAGACGTTTTCGGTCATACGTACAGTCCTCACCTACAGTCATAGATCATGGCACCTTTAAGCTGAGTAAGAGCACCAGACGAACCACATATAGCTAAAATGAATGCACACTTAATAAATATATTCTTACATTGATACAGACATTTGGGATGATTTCTTCATTCTCTTCCTTTTTAGTGACTTTAGAGAGGAGTATTACAACAGGTTAAAGATTGTCTACTAACTATACTTTGTTCAACATTTGGCAGAAGCGACAAGCACATGCCTGAGAATGTCATGAGATACTCATTTCTCCTCCAGATTTGCATCTCTCAAATGGCACCTGAGAGGACATCTTTCACTTAACATCCTGAAAAAGCCATTTCTGTGTGCTTCTTGAAAGAACAAACTGAAGTGCTTAAATCATGTTTGAAAATAAGATTTGGATTTAAGTCCCTAAAGTGTTTTTCAAAAAGTTTAAACTTTACCTTTCTGTACCTTGATTTTTTTAAGTCAAGAGAACAGGACCAAAACCATTTTGTTACCTGGCTAGCCTGTTCCAGTGATTAATGAATTAGGACATGGAATTAAAAAAAAAGAATTATTTCATGTACCGATTAGAAAGTCTTCAACAGGCAATCCTCTATGCTTTTATAACCATGATGAAATGAATTAAACCATTGAATTTTCTACTAGAAGGCATGAATAAAAGAGAAGCATATAGAAGACATTTTTCCTTACTCAACCATTGCAGAGTTGAGAAAAAAGGACGAGAGAAGGAAGAGAGAAGAAAGCAGAGAATAGTATGTATTTTTGCAATAAAGGAATCATCGAGTAGCTTGGATCAGAAGGGACCTTTAAAGATCATCTAGTCCACCCCTCCCTGGCATGGGCAGGAAATGAAGGTCTAAAGGTTGTACGTCAAGTTAGCAGCTCAACATGCTTTGAAGGTATCATCAATAAAGGTCAAGAGGAACAAAGTTATGACAGTGAACTTTAAAATCCTTGACAGAATGCTACAACACTGGATACCATGTGCATTGCTCTGTTATTCATACTAAACCATTTGTTCATTTATAGAAAGCTTTATTGATTTACACAGACACTCATTTGTCATGCCCTGTGCAGTGTATTAATAGCTGTCCAAGCACTTAAAATGTGCTCAGCAATTTTTTCCTGCTTTCAGCCTCTTATTTTGTGTATTTTTTTTGTCACAGCTTCACACAGCACACATGTGAGGTCAAAGCCTATTGCTGGTAAAATACAAAGAAATGTTGCACTCTTTCAACTTAAAGCATTTATTTTGTAAGCTGCTGCTCTAGGAAGAGTTTACTACTTGAATGCATTTTTGGTTACTGGAAACTTTTAGTATTACTCTGTCCATGTTACAAAGAAAATTTGTCCTTTGAAAGACTAACCCAAAAAATTGTCAGAAGAAACTTTAAAAGCATATTCATGATGCTCAGAAGTACTGAAAATTATATTTGTTTTTTTTTTAAATCAACATAATTCTAGGGGGAAAAAAAGACTTAATTCTAGCACTACAAAATCATTTCCATTGGTCACTTTCCAGTGTCTTTCCTGCTGCTATAGACAGCTCTTTGCTAGGGGTAAAACAGAAACTGCACCTCATGACCTGCATGTCAATATTTGGAGGTTTCCACCTTCTTGTGCCTTCCATAATAGAGCAACACTGGAGCACCCGCTAAGTGTCTCCCTGCTGAACTGCAGCCCACATTCTACCACTCTGCTCTCCAGCCCCTACCTCCAGGACAGCAAAACTGAGACTAGAGAACGCCAGCTACTGATGAAATAAACAGTGAATTTAGTGGACTAATTTTTTTAGAAAATATTACTGTATGCTTTTTCAAGTATCTTAGTCTTAACTATTTCTTCCAGCTGATGGAGATGGGATAAAAACCCCAAAAGGACATACTAGTGACCTGATGACTGCTAGGCTTCTCAACCTTGCTTCAAAACACATGGGCCCTTAGCCTTCTCAGTTGCATCATTTTATGATTTTTTTTAGCACGATAAAGTATCCTCTTCTCTTTAATGACACTTGAAACATACGATACATTTTATCTGAAATACCCAGCCACTGTTCAGTTCACATTCAGGTAAAACATGGTATGTATGTGTTGTTAAATGATAAAATAGAGAACCACCATAAAGGTATTGATTATAATTCTGTCCATAAAACCCACATTAAACCTTACTGGGCAGGACTGTTAGGGATTGTTCTTGCAATTCAAAATCTCAATAATACATTTTAAAATTCTTTAATGACATAAAATCACACTGATATTAGAACAAGCCACTGAAGTGATCTCAAAAGCAATCTCACAGGCCATGCTATGCCATAGCTGCGCTACCAACAAAATAAGTTTGTGGCCTATTTTACAGGTTACACTGTAGAGAGCAGTGTAACCTTCTTCTTCTAATGTATGCTAGAAATCAGAAGATATTAATTTAACATCTGAAAGCTAACCACTTGTGATTACACAAAAAACTTGAGTTTAAACGTTCCCAACAAAAAGCAGCCCAAGGTCTGCACAGCTGCATATGATGTTTTGCCAATAATTGATGACCTGATTCATGTATTTAAACAGGAATTTACACTGGAAATTATGTAACAACTTTAAAAATTGTATGGATTTCATGCTGCCAGCAATCAGAAAAAAGAACTTGTTCATTTACCTGCAGATTTCCAGCAGATTAGAAGGAGAGACCCTCACCGAGGGCTCATAACCACAGAGAAAATTTCCTGTCTATGCCGATTGTTTACCAGTTTCCACAAGAAGAAAAAAAGATTGTTCGACCTAAACTATCAAGCCTCCTTTTGAAAGAAGGGGATAACTAGAATTTAACCCTTCAAATCTACTTATATTGGATAAAAATACGAACTTCAGGAGCGTAATCAAACAAATTGAAGCCAAGTGAGAGTCACACGCTGCTGATGAGACCATCTCCTAAAAATGACTAAAAGTAAACCTCATATTCCTGGGAATTCCTCTGTGAAGTACCTTTACCTTTTTTAAGAAACTCTTTTCAGAGGCTGGAACTTTGTAATTGGTTGAAGAATATTTCTCTTTTTTACTTTGGTTAATTCTGAAACAGTTAAGAACAACAAGCCTTTAAAACCTTCAACATTTCCCTTCCGACAAGACAGAAATGTCTGGAGTTGACATTTTAAAGAGCAGGTTAAGAACAGATCTAGCAGAACAGACTGCATTAAAAGCCTAGGCTTATCTTCCAGCAAATAAATATATAGGCTACTACAAAGATATATCAATAACAGCTTTCCATATTTACCTGCACACAAATTGTAGAAAACAGCAAATGCTACCATTATTTACAGAGAGTGCAATAGACTTGCAATACACTAACAGGTAAAGCAATGTCAATACAAGCATTGAACAAATAGGTTAAAATTATGAAAGATGCTTCCCCCCCCCCAAAAAAAAAATGTCTTCCAAATGATAACATATAAAACAATTTTGAGGCTGAGGAGTAAAAGAGATGTAAATAAGCAGAGACAAGGAGCATACAGCTCTGTCTACTCCCTTAAGTTGAAGACACATACTACATCTAATGTATATAATGCATATAGACTTGATGAAGCATAGAAGTACATGCATGGAAAACCAGAATCCCAGCGAGACTCATACTTTTTATCACTCATGCCCTGAATAAAATATACTGAACTGCATGCCTCAGTGTGACACACTGCTCTGCATAGAGACCTAGGCATTCACCTTCCATAAACAGTATTGCTAGGCTTCCCAGGAATTCCCTGTTCCTAGCAGCTGCTATTAACGGGGGGTAAAATGCCAGACCAGAGAATGCCCTCCCACTCACAGTCAGGCAGCCCCATGAAGCTATGCATCCAGCACCTCTGACAGGGCAGTCAGGAGGGAAGAATGCTGAAACTCATTCACCTTTCTCCAGATGGCCATCATTCTCACAGCACAGCCTGTCTTCCTAGAAGCACTGCACCCAGGCACTGCATTACATGCCACGATGCCATCACACAAAAGTAAGACATCTGACTGAATTTTTATGCAAGGAACAGTATGTGCATGTCACAAAATTTATTTTCTGATTTTCCAGTATTTAAACTCAGTGATCCTTACCCTTGCAAACTGTGAACCAGAGGCAGATGTTCCATGTCATTCTTCCCTCCCCGTCTCATTTTAAGTGATTTGTTCCATTATGAAACTGCTCTCCATTAAGAACTGAGAGCATTTCACTCTGACAGACTTACTGTGCTTCCCCATGTAATATTAACAGGCAGTTATTTCCTCTATCAAAGAACTAAAAATAAAATTCCTGGTCCATGAAAAAAGTATAAGATCCTGAAATTCTAAGGGAAACTAAGATTCTTATAATTAATGCAAGCAGGTAAAGGCAAGCAGCCTGGATCTGATTAAACTTAAAAGGACTTAATATCTACTTGTATTTAACATATACATAGGCATCTTTGCATTGAAAACTCACATATGAATTAATCATATCACATTTGGTCCACTGCATTTTTTTCTATATTTCTTTCAAAAAGATCAAACTGTTCACGGAAAATTCTAATTGAAATAATATTTTCTTTTAAATTAGCAAAGACTTTCTTGAAAAGCCACTTAATACCTATACACCCAGTGTGGAAGCTTCAACAAAACTTCCAGTACAGCCATTTTCAAAGAAAATAGTTGCTTTGATTTCAAAGGAAACATTTTGCAGATGATTTTGATCAAATTTAAAAGTGAGACTGAAATCAGTGCAAATATTTCCAGGGCTTTGGGTGCTTCTGAAATGATCCATATAGTAACCATTTTTAAAGACTTCACTTGCCTAATCACAAAACAGAAGGGTGGGTGGTTTTGGCTTGGCTTGGTTTGGTGGGGTTTTTTTAATTCTAATCTTGAGGAAAAATATATTTTCAGGAAAGTTTTGCAAGCAGTAAGAAAGGCAACTTTAGAATTCACTTTAAATGAGTTATCCTTTAAACCTTTGCAATTTTGACTGCGAGGTTACTGACACAGTGACAGTTTTCTACGTTCCGTGATTCCATTATCCACACCTTCCTGAGTAGCGTACCCAACTTCAAGGTTAATCTAATGTAGAGTTTGAAAAGAACAAGACATTGCAGATGTACATAACAAACTTAATCTTTGAGCAACTTTATTCCAACAGAACCCATTTATTTTTTTTTTCTCCCACTTGCCCACCTGAGATGTTCACAGTAAATACAGCCAATACTGATTGATGGCAATGGGAAGCAGGCATGGAAAAAGAAGCCCAAGAAACAGTTTGTCTTTACAGGTCATATCTCAATATCTAAGTATAGGAAAAAGCCACAAAGGCCTTAAGGTCGTTTTCTTCAAAAGTGGAAATTCAAGAATTCAGCTATTCCTTTTAGCAAATTTAATTTACCTTTTCTAATTTGGGCAGGTCTCACTAAAATATTCAATTCAGGAATAGAACATAATTTTTAATCTAATTAATTAAAAAAAGTAACATTTTTCTTTAAAAACAAAGATAAAATGAAAATGACAGTCAATGAAATTAGCAGAAAACCTTAAAATTGCATACCAGGAAACCGAGGATTACACATATACAAATATATTTTTTCATTTCTAGAAATCCTATCTATCAAGAGCAGCTCTTTTCCTTTAAAGCAGCTTTTATATATCGGAGTGAGCTTGAAATATAAATTTGTAGTTCAATGCAAAAAACGGCCCGGCTGCTGTAACTGGTACTTCTGTGCTGCTCCATGTCCCTGAATTGAAGGGCTGTTATTAAATAATAGTAGACAGTTTAAATTTGGAGCTAAATTTGGCACAATCTTCAAGGAACACCAACCTCCTCCCTACTCACCCACTGGCCTCTCCCAGGAAACAAAGCAATGGAGTGCACTTGGGGTCAATGAGAGAAAGAGAAGATTAAAACCCTAAGCAAATTCCTGCCTTTTTCTGTCTTTTAATGTATAATCAACCACACCATTAACTGTCTCCCATAATCAGTTATTTTAGCTCTCAGTGGAAGGTGAAACAATAGATGTTTTGCTCTGTCTTCCAAGAGAAAGTGGATGCTGAATTTCTATCAAGAAATATTTTTTTCCCAATTATGCTAAGTTTTTTTCACTTCATTAAAACAAAAAAATTATAAAATAAAGTGATTTATATTGACAGCCTGGAAAACACTGATCCCATATGCTTAAATGTCACACTCACTGTGCTGTACTATGCAATAAGATTTAAAGTATTACATGATGTTAGAATTAATATTGTCATAAAACATTTTTAAACATAATAAAATATAAACTATGCTATTTTCCCTCTCTTTTCATGAATCATTTTATTCTATTTCTTTAAAGACTTGGAGTTAAAAGGTTTTCACCACAATAACATATTAATGTCAGCTGTTTCACAATTCGTAACACAAATTCATAATAAGTTTCTCTTTTTTTAACTACACAGGAACATCAAGTTATTTCTGAAGGCAATGTTTCCTGCGATTTCACTTTCTTCATCAGAAGTCACCCATAAGTCAACTGTTCCAGGTATTTCAAAATGAACTTTGTTTGATGGCTTCAGTTATTTCTCTCCCTTCTGGCTAAGCATTTGCAAAGCAAAGCAAAGCAGAACAGGTATTGGTGCACTGTATTACAGATAGGATCAAATGCCATATAACACATAGCAATTGTTTTGTAGCCAATAGCTAACTTCTAATAACTGAATCACAAAATTACTGTTCATTTCTTGCTAACTGAAATAAGACTTTCTTTACAAACATCACCTTGCTGAAAGCTTTGAACATTTTTCTCTTTTGTTTTTACTGGCAAAGTAAAAGCAACAAACAATTCCCTTCACTCCACTCTGCAATACACAGTAGGTTGATTTCTGCACTGACATTTGTTAAATTAAAACTTCTGATTCATTGTCATCTTGCAGAGTGGAATAGTGAATTTGCAGAGTAATTGTATTTTGCCCAAAAGAACAACCACCCAGACACTAAATGCTGTCTATTTTAAAAGCTTCAACAGTTTGGAGTTGAGTCTGGTTTTTCTGCTTGGCAGACTGTGCTCACTTCAGAGATGATGGATGCAGAGGGACGAGGATCCTTTAGAAACTGATGTTGCAGCACCTGGATGCTATCCTAACTAGTCGTGAAATTTCTTCTATGCTGCTGGCTGACATAAGGTGCATCTACATTGGCTTTTTGGCTTGGATGAGCAGCTAGTGTCCTCAAATGATTTTTCTGATTATTGCACTGACCAGACTACAACTGACACCACAATGTGGCCTTAGAGCCAACAGACTGGGCTTCTTTCACGTGAAATTGGAACAGGAACTAAATTGCTGGTGGCCTTAACTATAGCTCAGCCAAAGTGAATTCCCCCAAATGCATACAATACGGATGTCAGGTCCTTAGCACAAGCACCCTGTCTCTGAGGATCTGCTACTGTTACACTGCACTGCTTGCTAAGGTAGACATGTAACAGGCTATCTTCAGGTCCTAAATTAATAGTGATAGACCTAAGGAAGTCAATTGCCAGGTCAAGAGCATATCCTGTAACACCAAAGCAAAAGATAGGCCAGTTTGGAAGGCTTTTTCCTACATATAACAGAGGTACTAGAGGAATTTTTTACTTGGATAGTTTTAACGCTCTGTACTTTTGAAAACAGAAAATATGAAACTGTACAGAAACATACACATTAATGCCAGCTACATGGAAAGTAAATTCTATTTTAAGTATAATTAACTACTTGTTACTGTGCAGTACTAAATACAATCCAATTATTTACCTAAACTTGATCTTCAGCATAGAAAATTTATCTGATTTTGTTCTCTGTACTTTAATTTGTTGGAAAACTACATCTGCAGGAGGTCCAAGAAAAGCCTTAGACTACACACCTTGTTGAGAAAGTAGCAAACTGTAGAAGTTCTTAAAAGAATAGGCTCTGGATGACAATAACAGTCCCATGTGAAACACACATTAAGTCAAAGTTGATGATTCAGTGGTGCTCCTGTAAGAAGCTCAGGCGTGAAAAGCACAGCAGCTGTAATGAGCCAAATTTGACTCACACTAAGTTAGCACACCACCAAGTGCAGCCACCAGAACGGCACCACCTTCACATGTCCCAGTTTGATAGCCAAATACACTAAGGCTAGTATGAAACATAAGAAATTGTTGTTATCTTATTCCAAGCTACTGTTCAAGAGCAGAATCAGTGATTAATTGATTTGCATAAAGGGAAAATGCAGAGAAAAGAATGAAAATAAATAAATGTATGAAATACTATGCAATGCAATATATACCTAGGATCGATCACACTACTGCTCTGTCAGATTGGCCTGCAATTGGGAAATATTCCTGACTGGCAGAGGTCACTAGCAGCATAAATCAGCTGCTTAAAACCATGAGAAGTTCTAATCTCTCATTTCTATTCAATTTGAATATATTGCAGTTCTTGGCTAATACTAGCAAGTTTGTTTTCACAAAAAACCTAAGAATACCTGGTTTTACCCATCTAACTAGGTAAAATTTTGCAAGAAGACAGAAATTGTTTCCTTAGCAGTGATGTCCCCACTACACCAAGCAGCCCTGCAAAGATCTGCTAAAGCTGCCTCAATTTGCTAACAGATTGTTCTACTGGGGCTAATACCCTGGTTTTCAAGAAGAGTTAATGAGTTCAAATGAAAACCAGGGCATCCAGCTACACTGCCTCTGCTTCTTGGACTACCTTGCATGCAAGGCACTATACAAAAAGCCTATACCGTTTATAAAGCTTGTAATAAAGCCTCTTTTTCTGTTTCACTCATCCTACCTTAATTTAATCAAATTAATGTATGCATTTACATAGCAGCTATCTCTGCATGGCACTATGGTGTCTTACAAAATCGGTTTTAGAATCATAGAATAGTTAGGGTTGGAAAGGACCTTAAGATCATCTAGTTCCAACCCCCCTGCGAGGGACAGGGACACCTTTTGCCATGATACAGATCAGATTTAAGGTTACAGAAAGAACTTCTATTGCTTATTTAAGAAAAAGAGTATTACAGCTGTCATTATTGGCATTACCAGCTGAAGTATAATGACATCAAATGTAACACAGGACTGGAGGATATTATCAACGAGGGCAACAGACTTTCCTCTGGCATGTCTAAGGTCTAAGGAATCAAACTCCATAAGGTTTAAAAGAAGAAAAAGGAGCTATTAGGAGACACATAAGAAGAAACTTCAGCGCTTTCAGCCATATGAACTCTCCACTGAAAAGCCTCTGTCCACTTATTTCCAGCTTGCCAGAAACTGAGAGAAATGCTAAACAAGTATTTCAGTGGAAAATATGCAATACATAAAAAGAAGACTTAAATTCTTCTGCCTAAATGCACAATAGACTTACATAAAGTGCAACCCTCAGACCCATTTCTTCAGCTGACCTGAAATTATTGCTGCAGTAACTTTAAAAAGGACTGTGTCTAGCAAAGTAACCAATTTGTATGTATTCTTTTTCTTACAGTTTACCAAAAAGCTGAATAACAAACCTAGATCTTACTTCCTTCCTCTTTTTCAAAGAACTTCTTCCTAAAGAACTTAAGCATTAAGACCCAGAGCATTTAAAATCAGAGATTTTTTTCTGAAGAAACAGCCCATTTAACTGATTGCACACAACAAGGAAACCTGCAGGCTTATTAAAGGAAAACAGCTGTAATTACTAATTGAGTGTTTCTCTTCTCCTAAATAATTTCCATGTCTTGGTCTTGTATGAGAACTTACTAATGAGAGGAGGAATAGGAAAATGCATGAATCACAAAGATGAATGAGCACTGTCACGAGGTGTGATGGAAAGCCAGCAGTTACCACAGGTATTTCTGCAGGAAGGGAAGAAACTCTGCCCTCTAGATGGCATTATGTGCCTATGTATCCCAGATGCAACTGGAGAGCCCTGCCAGGCAGTCTAATCCTTTCCCCACCTGCACAGGAAACAGGGGCAAACATGTCAAAAGGATCAGAAGGCAGTTCTTGGTCTCAGGGGAAGGTGACTGCTGCACACTGCTGAACAGCACAACAGAGGCTGTCCTGGGGCAAAGACCCTGTTTTAGCTGTTTGATGTGGGAAGCAGAGGAAGGGTGCTCTGCCTGAGACAAAACAGAATGGAAGATCTTCCCCACCCCATATGGGGAAAGGCAGCTTACAACTGGCAGGAATGGGCAATATGTGAAAACATATAAAAAGATTGTCTTTATGAAAAAACAAACCTCTTCTTCTACTTGGCATTTAGTAGTAACGCAGATCTTAACCAGGCAAATGCTCATTACAACATGTATGTATGTAATGTAGGTACCCAAGTCCATGCATATGAGGTTATACTGTATCCATGTACAGCTGTTTTGATGATACACTGGAATTAGAGAATTAGTGAGTGATCACATATCTACAGAACCATCAGAGAAAATCCGAGTCAAACATAAGGGACTGAGGTCAGACTATTCCAAATTTGATTTATCTGTTCTCTTTATATATTTATAGCTAATCTTAAAATCCGTGCTTGTCACCCTGACAGATTAAACAGACTTAAAAATAATTGGCTTAGTATTTTCTGTGGAGGACTATTAAAGTGGCTGCATAATAAAGCTAGTGAATATTGAATTTCAGGACTATGTTAATCATATAGATTTCACATGTATAGTTAAACATATGGTCAACGCAGCAGCTAAGAACCTTATATGCCAGAAGTCAGCACAGCTCCAGTAATTCTAGTAATATGAGTGTAACTATACCTGCCCAGAATCCCAGCTATAATCTCCAATTCTGTATTTCTACAAGACAAACAAAAGGGATATAACTACTGAATTAAGAGAAAGTGCATCACCATGCAGACCTCATTACCGTTTCTTTATTTTTCAAGGCCAGTAAAGAGAAATGGAAAAAAAAGAATTATTTTGCTAGTTGCTAGAGTTGTAAGGGATTCAGATCCAACAGATGAGGTAAATTGATTGAGATTTTCTATGCAGCCAGTAGAGAATGTCTATAGAATACCAGGTTTTCTTAATAATGTTAGTTTGATATGAACTGCAGCTATTTATTTAGTTTATGAACCACACAGCTGGCATTACTGCCAAATCGCATGCATTAGTATGTAAATCAAAAATATAAGGCGTGATTCTACAATCTCTGTCACACAGAATCTTTCCTCTGAAAGAGGTGCCACTATGAGCAATGAGCAAGCTCACAGAAAGTGCTTGTGCAGAACTGGGCCCAGAGTGCATACCTGATAGAAACTATTTAAGAAAACTACTGAGTCTTGCTCTTTGAAATGATAGATGTGTTGGGATAAACACAGTTACCTGCATCTATAACACAGTGTTGGAGAATCTCATTTCATTCAGCAGGGAGAGTGAATTTTCAATTGTACCACATGCCTGATTGCTAAAAAAGGTAAGTTACATTATCTACTGATTACTTGCAAGAGGCACGATACATGGAGAGAAGGGCACTAAAAACCATCATTATTTAAATTATCAAAGTCAGACTGAAATATCAGATTCCTTCACTGCAACCTAGCAAGGACTCTTTGCAGAACAGAGTTAACATTAATTTCAATAGAGGAAATCTGACAGGTTTAATAAAACCAAGACGATTTTCCTTGACTTCTGTGACTTACCTTTTCTTCCCTGATTACGTCTATTCCTCAGACCTTCTGGCACCAAATCATTATTCTTGTAGCCGTATTCAATACTTTGAACTATTTAAAGAGTGTTTGTTGTATCAGCCAAGTAAGTACTGGTACTTAACTGTAAGAAAAGAGCCATTGTACTAGAATTTTGAATATCATAGAAAAAATGAATTTCTAATCTGCTTTTACAATAAAAATATGCAATTACACTTTGTTGTGCTAAAATTAATGCTCGCTGTTTCTCCAAGTTCTCCTTTTTTTGGCAGTGGGGGAAATTACAGTGCTTAATATACTATCTTGACAATATTATGGCTTACCTATAATTTTCACAACTGCATTAACACAATAGGTAAAGGATCTTCTAAACAGTATCCTGACTAAAATATAAATGTGAATTAAAAATTGCATTTAAGAATGTTTCTTTCATGTGGAAGATGTTGGATTCATGGCCCTGGAAAAGAATATTTTGTGTCATTCTATCTTGAGAAGTTACAAGTCAAAACCACCTTGAGTTACTTAACTCTGCCTTTCCAATGTGCCTTGCACCTCACTTGGATAGACTGATGCATGTGATAAGATCACTGAAATATCTGATGCCACAAAGCTAGTAACTTTTATTAAAACCTAAACTGATTGCATGAGCAGGCTAAGGGAGAAAAATTCTGATACGCAGCAAAATTCCCTCTATGTAAGTAGCTGATGGGGCATGACATGATGTCACACTTAAAACTATTAAATGCAGTTTTAATCCTAGCAGCATAGGAACAGTAGTTGGAGCATATTCTGTTGAGCACTTCAATGAATTAGCAAATTCTGACAGATTACTGCTTTGTGGGTACCTCATATTAGAAAGCAGAGTCAATCTGGCAGTTTTTACCTTTCCAGCATGTGACAGAAATTCAGAAGCTCTGCATGTTGTGACCCAAAACATTTAACTGCTGAACCACTGCTGTGGTGCTTTACAGAAGATGAGATACAAGATCTTTTTTCTCCAGACTTAGTTAGGAAAGAAAACAATACCATCTGTTCAAAATAAAATTCCCAGGAGGCACCATGGTTGGTTTTAGAAACTAAGTATTTTAAGCTTTCATTGAACTGTACAGTCAGAAAAATGCAGATATGCATGGCCTCCATGCCTCTTCACTAGTCAAGGAGGCACTTTCTTAATGTACAGCCTTATTTATATTAAGGCACTTTCCCATGGACGTTTTTGGTGGAACAGTAGATCAGCATTCTCTCTCTAATGACAGCAGCAAATGGTTACAGCAATAAAAAAACAGAGCAAATCTGAACAGCCCTTCCTACATCCAGTGGGCACAGCTATTTTCAACAACCCTGAGTAAATTCATACCCCTGCTAGATCATCTTAATTTCTGCATGCCAAAAAAGAAATTGCCAAGAATTTCTACTGGTTTAGGAAAAAAAAGTGTAAAAGAAGAGAGAAAAAACAAAGTCCTTTTAGATCCTCAATATTTTACATGTCTGCAAGCACATTCTCTTCTTTTAAATACTCTTCACATACTAACTGGATTTAATGTCCTGCCCAGAAGAGGTTTCTATTAGTCTACAGCTCCTATATGAAGATATTATTTCTACTGACATCCCAACTGATAAGATGCATTGACCACTGAAAGCTATTCAGCTTCTGTGCTGACTATGGTAAATGCAGCTTCATACACACACAGGCAGTATGTAGGACAGATGGAAAAGCCTCAGTGGAAGATATGAACAGAAGTAGGGCATGCACTGGGAGGGGGGTGGGTAAAAACATCTGGGAGGGAGATGCATTTAAAGACTGCAGCATGAGTGGGTGAGAACAGATGGCAAAAAGGGAAGTACCTCACAGCACACAGATAAGGAGAAAGGTAGCAGCCATGAAATTTGCTTCCCAAAGACTAAGATCAACAGAGCCACTGACCTACAGTAGAAGAGTTCAAGCATCGATGTATTATAGAACACATTCAACTTGATAGTACTTGTTCATTTTAATTTAAAATTTACTTAGATATAGGGAAGCTAGAACAGTTTCCCAATATAATCACCAGCAAAGAGCTGGAATAAACTGGACTGGTTTTGAAACCAGCGATGCAAGTGAGCGCTGATTCATTATCAGCCATTGAACAAGTTCAGAAATCAGACTTTCCTTGCTGCATTGTCTGATCCCTGGCTATAAAAAATTGTTCTTAGACACAATTCAGAAAATTATAAAAATCTCCTACTGAAACGATTTAAAAGTAAAATAATCCAGTAATAAGGATTGCCTTTTGTGACTGATGAGTACAATGAATCTAGTTATGTGGATGGTCAAGACACCAGGTTAAGAAGAAGCTTCTGGCTGAATCAGATTAAATGCATTGGTTGAAACAAGACTGGTTACTACAAAGCATTTAGAACACTGCTACAAAATATTGAATGGTTTCATGATTTTTCTATGCATCTCACTAAAGTGATACAAATCTCCTATAAACCCAAGTGAAACAAGTAACTTTCAATAAAGAAGAAGTTTTTCTTCACAGTTATTTTCAGAAACTCAGGCTCTTTGCCCCTGCATATGGCATGATTCTTTCCATGGAAAATAATATAATTATTAATTTTTTTACCATTTTACATTGTAGTATGTGGAAAATGAGCGGGGTTAAAAAAAAAAAGGAAAATCATATAAGAGCAAAACAAAAACTCCCATCACCCCACTCAAAGTTATCTTCTCAATTCACTCAAAGGAAATATGTACCCTTCTCATATTCCTTTTTATCTTCCTTATAGTTCATTGTTATCACGCCTTTCTTCCTCTGCAGGGTAGTAAAAACATAATATCGGAAATACTTGACATACTTCCTCATTAGTTTAATGGTGATGATACAAGGGAAATTACCCCTCTAATATATTTGAACATTTAGCTTACTATCCTGGGTGAGTTTTCTCCCAAAGCTCAATTTATTAAAACAAAACACATCTTTCTATGATGAACTGCAAAGGGCAAGAGGGCAAAATTCTATAATTAAAATTAGAGTGGTTTCATGACTCTTCCCTAGCACATACTGCTTCTACTGCAGCTTAGTTTACTGAAACTTCCATTGAATCTCACTCACCCGCAAGCAATGAGATTTTCACACATGAATTAGGCTTTTCATTTGATAACTTCAAGGTTACAATTTAATGCTACCCCAGTGGCTTGCTATCTGGTGAAAAATACAAGGTTGTGAGGAGCCTTCAATTGTTACTTTTTGAGGCCAATGGAACTCCTGCCAATTGCAGAACTTCTGGGAGGGAAGGGGGACACTCTCCAAACCATGGGAACTACTTCCTTGTTAACAATGTTTATTTTAATTTGAACATAAATACTGTGATTTTAGCAAGGAGTTAGTTGTGCTAGTAATAGGCCAGGTAGGTAAATCATCTCTTTAGAAGAGCTGAGACCGCTCCCACATAACCAAAACTCATTAATTCCCCATGACAAGGTGAGGGTAAGCTGCTCATCTTAAAGTGGAGTGTGAGACATGCTCATTCAGCCATAAAACACGGCAAGTGCCAGCAAAAATATGATGTCCTATCCTAAACACAGGCACTACTTATCCTGTAACAGATGGACACACTCACACTCTGCATGTCCTTCCAATTTCTCAAAAAGAAACGGGAGTGTGAGTAGATATTGGAAGGGACATAACACCACCAACAAAAATTCGGTATCCTACAGATCCCTTTTCTACTGACAAAGCAGAACATCATCCAAAACAACCTCCATTAAGCACTCTTGGCCCATTTAGTTTCGAGCGATCTCAGGCAGCTTACTTTCTTCATAATCAACCAAAAGCAAGTAACTTTCTAAGAAAGTTGCACCACTGTAGTTGCAAAGAAGGAAGTTTGGAAGAGCTGGAACATTTCATACAGTTAGACAAAGTTAATTCATACTGAATTATCCTCACTGCATAAATGTCTGTGCAAATGAGAGACTTTAATAAGCCTTCAAATCTGACACAGTATTTATCACTGATTAAATTTTAAAAATCAAAATAACTATGGCTTTTATAGACATGTTTAGATTAAGACTGACACTAGCTCAGTAGATCAGTTTAATTCACTTGCAATTACGCAGGTGCTCGGGCAGCCTGTATTTCAGTCATTTAAGGCTAAATTGGGGCAGAGAGCCCGTAACTCCATATTGGATAACAAAGGTCTGGGACAATCTTAAGGCCTTTACAGACAGCAATTTTCAAATACAGAATATTCTTAAAGATTTCCTCTGCACTGACCTGTTGCTGAAAGAAAGAAATAGCATACAATCTTGCTATGAGAGGCCATATAATACCTAACATACCCAAGAGGGCAAATTAAGATTTTGTGAAAAAATCCCAACCTACACGCACATGACTTTGGAAATATAACATTATTGTTTTACTGTAATTGTTTATATATGCCCACATATACCTGAAATTGCTGCATGGGGGCTGGTGCGTGTCCAGAATAAATTATATTTTTATACATTTCTGTCTGCCATTAAAAAAATAATAAAAATCTTCAGGTGATGAAAGCAGATTAAAAAAAGATTACATCCCAACAAGGAGTTGCTGTGCTATTCACTGTACTTCATTAATAGTTCAGGTTTTGCAGCACTACAAATACACAGAGAAGTTATCACAGATTTTCTTTTTTTTTTTTTTAAGAGTTAGAAGGCATTTGATCATAACTGTTGAAGTAAATTAAGTGGCATTTCAAGAGCTGCCAACTAAAAATGCTGAAGGCACAAAGGAGTTTTTGATATCCAACAAATCACAATTAATTTCAACCACATAAAACAGGATATATGATGGTATGAACCATTTGTTATTTGTCATGTTTCATTTGATTAGAAATGTATGGTATTTATCAGCCAGTACAGCAGAAATAGAATTTGCCGTAAATGATAAAGGACGTAAAAGGAGCAAGGGCAGAATATGTATATATGTTTCTTATCAAAGTATGTAATAGCTTTCACTTGGGCTGACTGTAAAGATGCTTTGTTATACTGATTTGTATTGTTCGGTGTGAAAATTTTTAGGTTAAACAGAAGTTCACAGAACGTGAAAGGTATTACAGAAATTTATTTAGCACTAAATTTGACAGCACCAAAGGAAAAAAAAAAATAAACACAATTCCTCTTGACATTGAAGTCATTTAAAGAATGTTTTCAGTGAAAGTGAAGCCTCACCCCTTTTTCACACTTAGGTTTGACAATTTCCTGATCCACATCCAACAGTCAAAGATGACTACATTTTTCCTTGCACTGAAATTCCTGAAGAAAACCACCATGTACCTCGTATCTACTGTGCTAACACTCCAGGAAGGAAAGAATTTATTTCAGGTATGGAAAATAAACTGTTTTCCATATACATACTCAAGAGAAAAAAAACTAAATAACCTAGTAAATGTACCAGCTAAACTACCCATTTATACATGTACTGGTAGGTAGCTTTTCTCTCTGGGTACTTCATTAACTAAAAACGTAGCTGGGACTTATGCAATTTTTCCTTAGAAGTACACTGTTATATACATTTACATACATGTTTATACACTTACATATGGTCTTTCATTTCAAGAGAAGCTCACTCTAGCAATAGGACAATGAACAAAGATAGGGAGAATAAAATACTTTTACAATGCTCTAACAGATTAAGCTACATCTTTTCATGAGCTACACTTGAGCAACAAAGAAATATTAAAAAATTTCTTAAAAGTGATGATACCCATGAAATGATGCTACTAGACATTAATGGATTTAGTCCCATGTTTTGACTATTCTTATTATTACTAGGGTTTATTTATAGTCACTCTTCAGATTTTAGAGTGCACAGATGGAGGACAAACTTTAATAAGTACTTTATTAGCCTTGCTGATTTTATTAATTGTTAATGATACAGTAACATCTAATCACGTAAAGTATGATATAAAATTGACACCCACAGCATGAGAACTAACAAACAGTAGTTTTTCATTCATTTTTATATAGAGTAATAAATATTTAGAATAATTATACTGCAAATAGGAAAGGATTCGAACTGCTAATTTCATATAACTTCAAAAAAGTATGTCTCTTAATTAATAAACTGTAGAGTCTTTGACATTACAATTTGTATTCTTCAAGAGAAAATTCAAGTGCAAGAATATGTAACATTAAACAACACATAATTAGCAACACTTTGTTTTAATTATCTTGGGTCACAATTAATGTTGGCCCTGCA
This sequence comes from Psilopsiagon aymara, assembly GCA_024733675.1. Taxonomy (NCBI): domain Eukaryota; kingdom Metazoa; phylum Chordata; class Aves; order Psittaciformes; family Psittacidae; genus Psilopsiagon; species Psilopsiagon aymara. The sequence continues at coordinate 9,200 of JANRGW010017375.1, read as the reverse complement.
GTTCATCTTTCTCTTTGATAGCTCCTCAGACTATTTATGTAGATTAATTCTTGAAGTACTGGCATTCACTAATACGTGTTTTTGAACAAGCCACTGCACAACGCTGACATCAGTGAGGAAACCTATACACTGACCTTCCAGAACTAGACTCTGTCTGTCCATAACATTACATTATACATCTGGGCAATTTGCCACAACTGATAAAGGCTGTGACATTATTGAATAACTTTCTATCAACTGAGGACATAAAGAACTGCAACTGTCAAGCAGACTAATTAAGGCAAAGCAAACACAAATAGCGCATATTTGGAAACAAAAGACTACAAGGAAACTACAATCATTCCCCATCGACAGATAAAGCAAGACAATAGCAAACTGTACATTTATCAGAGTTTTACAGGCCTTAAAATAAAGTATCATGTATTTTTTCCCAAGTAAAAATTCGAGTTAATACTAAATATGTTTTGTTTACAGTCTAAGATTTTATGAGAAAGAAAAATTGCAGAGACTGCCTTTTAGACTTCATATTTAGATACAAACATGTTTATAACTGTTCAGATTTTACTTCTAATAAAGTCCTCAAGAACAAAGATCCAGAGTTTTCATTTGATTACAGTATAACTCAAAATTAAAATTATGATTCAAAAGAGCCACTTAAGCAAAACATAGAGGCTAAGTGATGAAGTCTTTGTTTACAAGATAAGATCATTCTAAGGCATTTTTTTATCCATATGTATAACACTACATAGACCCTTGAACAGAAAAGAATGGAAGAAACACTTGGTAAGTTAAAAATATGCCTTTGTGCTAGTCAAAACTATATTAAAATATGCATAGTCTCATTTTTTAAAACACATTGAAACCCATGCTTCTACCAAAGAGCACAAAATAAGTCCATATATATAGTGGTTACAGTCTTACCTTCACCTTGTCCATGGCTGCCTCAGAAAACTTTAAAACTTTTAGTTAAGAATCACCATAGGGTGCAACGTGTTGCATCTTAATTTTCCAGAAATGCACTCAAAACATAGAGTGTGCAATTCTCCAGGTAGTCTACAAGGACATATACTTTCTGGAAAGTAGCAGTAAAAAGATCCGAGCTCTCCCAAGCAAGCAATCCAACAATTAAAAGTTGAGCAACAAGCTACAATGAAGCAACACTGGTTTTATGACAGTCCTTAAACCACACATACCAGTCTTACAATATTAATAATTATAGAATCACAGAAACTTTTAGGTTGGAAAAGACCTCTAAGATCGAGTCCAATTGTTTGATTTATTAGCATGAATATGTAAGTTCATACTCAAGTTTCTGCTAATATACTAGTACATTTGATAATCTGGACAACTCAAGCAAACACCTTTGAAATTGAGACATAATCAGTAAAAAAAAAATTATTATTACATGGTGGCAATCAAATTAAGAGTAATGTATGAATCTGATTTTAAAGATATCTGATACTCAACATTAGAGAGGGATCCTTTCAGTGGTTCTAAGACTTAGCTTCTCGTTCAACCTTGGTAAATGAATCATTAAAAAAACCCGCCACATAACATGACTGAAGGTGAACTGCGAAAGACCAGATTTATACTCCAAGGTGATTCAGTGCCAATAAACAAATGAGGCAGGGGGGCAGTGTGGTTTTTTCTGTGTGAAACCGTTGTACTTCTTACCTCCAAAGCTTTCAAACGCTCCAATAGCAGTTTCGTCTTTTCTTTTTCTTCTTCAGTACTGCTGCTTTCACTTCTTGAATCTTCATCTGCTGCTGCGTGATTTTTTTCCATGCCTTCTTTACATTTCCTACTGTCTTCTGACAGCTTTTCCTGAAATGTTTTTTTTTAAATGTCATTACTCATAGGTGCAAATGAAGTTAACTATGCAAATATCTTCAATTCTCCTTTGTAGGTAAATGAGAAAGCGCAAGTTCCTAGTTACAATTACAGTACTAAATAAGTGGAGTCATGAAGGGTCTATGAAGTGTGCTCCTATGCCAATTCTGCCAAAGTGTATGCAAAATTTAACTGCTACATTTACTTAAGATTTCTTAAAAGTGGAAAGCATCATCTTTTTAATAAATTAACTTGCATTTTCTTCTTTAGAAGTTGCAATGAAAACTGAGCATGCCAGCTTTCAATGAAAACCTTTTGCCACTGAGATATAAAGGAGTTCATGGAGTAAAAGCTAACATATGTTCATGCCTAATGTACTTCACCTCTCTTCATCTAGAGCTAATATTTGAATTACTAAATAATGGGCTGAGAACCAAGCTACCACATACTGATTTAAGATTCACACTAATATATAACTGGGAAGAATCAAACTGACAGTAAAATTTTCAGAAGTGCCTGAGTCTATTACAAGTCAGTCAGACTGGGTCATTATTAGATGCTGCTGCTGCTGAGTGGACTATGGCTGCTGAGTTTTACAAGAGGTCTATAAAAATTATAGGACTGAAGAGTGAATCTTACTGACTCCATTAATTATGTTTCCAAGTTTTGCACTGAGAGAATGAGATAGAGCAAGCAAAACATTGAGACTACAAGCAGGCAGTGTAAAATACTGCCCACAACAATGCAAACACACAGGGAAAAAAAGAGAACTGCACAGATGTACAGAGTGAATTATCTTCTGAGTGCAACACAAAGTGGACTGTCTCTACCTTGTAAACTATGTTCTCTAACTACATAAGCAGATGCACTATGACAACTATTGAGAAGATTAAGGACAGAAAATGTGAGGTAAATCAACATGAAATAATGAGTGTGAACACAAATCTGGAGAATTCCTTTAATGAGCTTTTAGCTTTCTTCATGTGCCTTCTCGATGAGTCTTATGAGCAAAAGCATGTACTTTCACGATCTCTGGGTTAGTCTGTGAGATGAATTTCTCATAATTACTACAGAAACACAAAGTCTGTCTAAGCATAAAAATACGTATTTTCATGAAGAACTGGCTCAGCTTTAATAACTGAGCAAATACAACTCTTCAAGATTTAAGAGCAAGACATTTTCCTAACTAAATCCCATAAACACAACTGAATGAAAAATCAGCACTATGGATCACATTTCTAACAATATCTTTTTCAAATATTAACTAGCTTAAAAATTGACCATTACTATGCTAAAAATTTAATCAAGAATCAATTTTATAAGCAATGGGCTTAATCATGGAATACTCTTACACAAACCATAGGCACAGATCTCATTCTGAGCCTCAAAACACAGACATCAAAGAGTCATTCCATCAGGTCTCCAGCATTAGCGCTATCCCTACCACAAAGTAATCAAAAATATAGTAGTTGGGTTTATTTTTGTCCTGCTTGCTACTCATTGGTTCAATGATCAAGCACCTGCAAAAGAGCCATTAAACCACTTTCCCTTTAAGCTGCCCGAAGAGTGCATTGACATAAGGCACTGATGAACTCAGGGAAAAAAATAAAACATTGACAAAGTTATCTCTTTGTTATAATTTAAAAATGAGCAATCATTTTTTGAAAAGAATGTAACACAAATTCAATGTGGCTAACAACAGAAGACAACATAAACATCTGCACAGGGACACCCTTCCTGCTCAAACTAAAGGGCAGCATTTTCAAAGGAAAGGTAGAAGAAAGCATAGGTTATGACATTTCATCACAGAAAAGGGAGTAATGCAACTTCGTACAGAGTAACTCCCAGTCACCTAAAGTAATCCATTCATCGTCTAGTTACAAAATTTGATAAACTTTGCCACTAGTGGCGTAATCGAGAATACACATCCTGTTTTATTACAGTGCACAGAATACCCCTGCTAAAGTGTCTAAGTTCACGTAATTTCAAAACTATTTTATTACTCAGCCATAATAAATAAGTTTCAGTGTTTCGGGCATCATCTGGAAAAAGTCCCTGAAATGTCACCAACCTTACCTAGAAAAGCTTCAAAAGAGAGGAAAACATTACTAACCTTAAAAATCATGCTTAAGCATGCAATCTGCTGAGGGCACTGTCCTGTCGTTTTAATCAGTTCTATGTGGGTGACACACACTAGGGGTAGAGTGGAAAATCCACACTCTAGAAAGCAAGCAGATGTTTCCTAAACACCCTCTCTACTTAAAGTTAAGTAAGGAGGAGGATGACAAAGGCTTTTGGAATGACAGAATCATCTTAAAATGCTAATATCAAACACAGCTGCCAGCTGGGAGGAGGCAGGAAGGAGCAAAGAGAAATTTGGAAGAGGAAATGTGTATCTCCTGTATGATGTCGACCAAATCTTGCAGAAAGCTCTGGCATGAGCATGCTTAAGGCAACAAATGATAGCATACAGCAGCTTACTCTTTTTTCCTTTCTAAATTCCTTTACTTGTGTTACCTCAAATAAAGACCATTTTTTGAATCTTCTGAACAGTCTCCTGCTGTATGACTCATGTATTGCGCAATTAAGGGCAGGCTAGGTTTTCAAGACAAACAGCAAAATACTCTCCAGGTCAGAAGTCCAGCAATGGCAGAGTTTGTGCTATTCTGCTGCTCAATGCACTTTAATTTCTGTGAAAAGGTAACTGATGGAAATGGTGCTCTGGAAGTAAGCTGGAGGCGAAAAAAAACAAAACAACTAACAACCCATCTCTTGGTCTCCACAGAACCAATAAGATTTTAAGATACATGCCTGTACCACAGGAGGTACAGCAGCCCGATGAGAATTCCACAGTAATGTCTCGTTTACATCTCTAATGTTCTGTATGAACAAAGAGACAATAAAAATATTAAACATTCAAATCTCACTAGATGGAAACTAGCATTATGCTGTGCACTGTAGATCAGTTCCCACAGAAATTAATGAGAAACTTACAATCAGCTCCCACATTGTGTAAGCTTCTCAAGCTGGTTTAAACTGTCACTGCTTTTCTGAAACCAACAGTATTCTGTAGATCTTAAATGACATCCTGCCGTGACCATTATTTCAAAGTATTCAGTGTGTTCTATACATGAAAAAAATAATACATAGGTGCTGATCCCTTGGATCAAACACTATGGGCCCTATAGTCAGGAGAAAACAAGAGATGAAAACAGACCCTGCAGTATGGAAATGGCAAGTTTCCAGAATCAATGGGAAGATATAAATCACTAGAGACATTGATCTATGAAGCTATACAATGCAGAAGCCTGACTGAGAGTTACCAGAAAGCTGGTTTTCAGCTAGTTAGAAAGGAGCAGTATAATACTCCCTCTTTCCGCTAATAAATAAGAACAGTGAGAACAGTAAATTAAGAGAGTAGGAAATCCACTTGAAAGCACAAATAATTTACTGAATTTGTAGAATATAAATAAATATGCAGAACACACAGCGAATCTTCACCCTTTTACTTACCTTTCAGAGTACTGAACAAGAAAGTGCTTTCACTGTTTGTAAACAAAAGGAGTAACTATAATGACAGAAAAGATCATATTGAAGCTTTTAAAAGATAAAAGACCAAACTGCCTATTTCAGAAATTACTTTCTCCCTCATTCCAAGAAAGTCAAAAGGCTGCTGACCCTCTGGACACAGCATTAGTCATTGGGATGCCTTTCCTCTAAGATGCCATGTCACCTTTTCAAGGCATGGTCAAATATCAATGGGACACCTACCCCACTATTTCTTATCTGTTATTATTTCAGAAGTTATCGTACATCTGAAGTTTTATTGATAGCACCATCAGTTGTCTGTTTGCCCGTTCTTCTTTCTTAAGATGCTTTCTAGGAATTACACTACACACACAGAGGGAAAAAAAAACTAGAAGAAAATCAGCTCACTTTAAAATATTTCAATTTTAACTATGAAATTTCAAACCAAGAAGAGTAAATGTCAGATGACAGGGGAGTGAAGGAAAAGAAGCCAGAAAATATCTATTCCAAATTTTCTTTTTACAATGAAAACCATGATTAGGCACTAATTGGAATAAGGGCTCTTCTCTGGTAGTGAAGATAAATATATGATACAAAATAATCATACAGCTCCCCAGGGAACTCATGTTCCAGTTGTTCCTGATTTAAGATTTTACAATGCAGGAACTACCTACAGAGGAAGATGCCTTTAGAAAACGGAAATCATGAACACTGTCAACCAACAGATGGCCCTCCACATGAGGAGGTCAAACAGAACCAGCAGCAGCACAGCACCCGCCGGAGCTCTCCACACTGGGAAATTCAAAGTCCTGCACTGGGGCAGGAATAACCCCCAGCACCAGCAGAGACTGGAAGGCAGCTGCATAGGAAGGTATCTGTTGCAGACAAAAGATGAGATGGAGACAGATTTTTCCTGGAAATGGCATGATGAAAAAGATGACAGGATACAGTGGACAGAGTTTGGAACATGAGAAGCTGAAATTAGATATTAGAAAAACTTCTTTCTTTTTCTTCCTCCCCACCACCTGCCATGAGGTCATATGGTTGCTGGAACAAGTTACCCGGGGAGGAAACACAGATATTGCAAAGTTCAGTATTATAGCCAGGGGGCAAGTGGCTATAATAATAAAACACAGCATAATCTAATACTGACATAATTGGATCTAGAGTCTACAGTACTGATTCTGAAAAGCAGCATTTCACAAGGACATGTGACGCAATTCCGACTGAACCAAACAGGAATTAAATAAAGATCAAGATATTTGAAATGCTGATTTTCCCGGTGAGCATTAAACGCTTTCCTGAAAACTGATTAGTATTAATTACAGATGACATCTTTGCTTACAGAAGCTAAAGATCATTTTCATGGGATAAACACAAGTTCTTCAGAGACATGAAATGTTTCAGATGCAATGAGGTAAAGATGCCTCAGATACAAATGATCTCTACTTCAATTTTGGGTGTGAGATTGTGATGCCTGAGCATATTGGCATTTTTTCTGAATTCCTTTAAACTCTTCAGCTTCTGAAGTTTATTAGAGAAAATGCTTTTTAAATGGTTGCCAATTCTTCTGAGAGTTACACCTGTAATTTCCCAAAGAACACACTTTAATCACACTTTTAACCCACAAATAAAATGCATGTAAGATACATACTAAATAGTTGTTAAGACTGGTCATAAGCACTTACTTGAAGAAAAACCAAACCAACTTATCCACAATGCAGTTATTAACAGATTGTACATAAAAACAATGGTAACAGGAATGCTTTGCTACCTGCCATCCCAGAATCCAAAGAATATGGAATCCAAGATAAGTGTTATCTCAGCATCTGAAAACATTTAGCACTTTCCATGGTATCTCAGAAGCTTCCACAGGACTTTCTAACTAAGATACTTACTAAACAGTTATCTTAGATTTCAGCAACTGAATTTGGTGAACCAGGTACACAACATTGCACTTCTAAATAACTCTTTCCTGCTAAAATATAGGCACTCTTAACCTTGAAACTCAAACAGCAAGGTACAAATTTATATGCAGAACTGTTATGTATGCACTGGTTTTGGCTTGGAGAGAGTTAATTTTCTTCATGGTAGCTGGGACTGGGCTATGCACTGTATTTCTGCTGTAGTGCTGATAATATGGGGATTTTTTAACTACAGCTGAGCAGTGCTAACAGAGGGTCAAGGCCTCTTCTACCTCTCACCCTGCCAGGGAGCAGGCTGGGTATGCACAAGAAGCTGCAAGGGGACGCAGCCAGGATAGTTGACCCTGACTGACTCAAGGGATATTACACATCACATGGCATCATACTCAGCACTAAACTAGGCAGAAAGTTGGTGCAGGCCTGCTGCCCAGGGACTGGCTGGACATCAGTCACTTGGTGGCAAGCAATTCATTTGCATCACTTGTTTTTGCTTTTTTCTCTCTCTTCTTGTTATTTTCCTTCTCATTAAAATTTGTGATTATTATCATAATTAATTTTATTGCAATTATTAAACTGTTCCTATCTCAGTCCATGAGTTTTCTTACTTTTATCCTTCTGATTTTCCCCCCAACATGCAGGAGCGGGAAGTGAGCAAGTGCCCCTATGGTGCTCAGTTGCTGGGTAGAGTTACACCATGAAAACGTAATAATAAACTGTGTTTTTTCTTACAAGGCCATTGTATACTCTTGATGTAGTCTTAGATGATGTACTTTCAGTGTTATTTTCACTGCAGACCTCCTAGTGTTCAGCACTATTCTTCACTGCGAGTGATATGAAATGAAAATTTCCTGATTGTTGAAGTAGACAGAAAATGCAGATGAGGGTTTCTTTGTACTTTCAGGGGAAAACCAGCCCCAAGTTATGCACAAGTAGCTCAGTCTGACCGCACAAGCTAAAAAAGGCAGCAATTGCTCTAAGAACTACTGACTTACAATTCCAACAAGGTTAAAGTTGTTTTCCTGGGGCACCTTGCTCCCCTTTCTCCCTCACCATGAACTTTTTCTCCTTAATCATAGAATCACAGAATAGTTAGGGTTGGAAAGGACCTCAAGATCATCTAGTTCCAACCCCCTGCCATGGGCAAGGACACTTCACACAAAATCATGTCACACAAGGCTCTGTCCAACCCGGACTTGAACACCACCAGCAATGGAGCATTCACAACTTCCCTGGGCAACCCATTCCAGTGCCTCACCACCCTTTCAGTAAAGAACTTCTGCCTTATAGCCAGTCTAAACTTCCCTGTTTAAATTTTAACCCGTTACCCCTTGTCCTATCACTACAGTCCCTAATGAAGAGTCCATCCCCAGCATCCTTACAGGCCCCCCCATTCAGACACTGGAAGGCTGCTATGAGGTCTCCACACAGCCTTCTCTTCTCCAGGCTGAACAGCACCAACTTTCTCAGCCTGTCTTCACATGGGAAGTGCTCCAGTCCCCTGATCATCCTCGTGGCCTTCCTCTGGACTTCTTCCAACACTTCCATGTCCTTTTTATGTTGAGGACAGCAGAACTGCACGCAACACTCCAAGTGAGGTCTCACGAGAGCAGAGTAGAGGGGCAGGACCACCTTCTTCATCCTGCTGCTCATGCTTCTTTTGATGCAGCCCAGGATATGGTTGGCTTTCTGGGCTGTGAGCGCACACTGCTGGCTCATGTCATTTTTCCATCGAACAACACCCCCAAGTCCTTCTACTCAGGGCTGCTCTCAATCTCTTCTCTGCCCAACCTGTTGCTGTGCCTGGGATTGCTCCGACCCAGGTGTAGGACCTTGTACTTGGCATGGTTAAACTTCATCAGATTGGCATCAGCCCACCTCACAAGTGTGTCAAGGTCCCTCTGGATGGCATTCCTTCCC
>JANRGW010017374.1:0-16102 GCA_024733675.1 Psilopsiagon aymara | reverse complement strand
TATGTGGTGAGCTGTTGTATTCTCTTCCCTTGTATTTCTCTTGCTATTATTATTATTGGTGGTAGCAGTAGTGGTTTATGTTATACTGTTATACCTTAGTTACTAAACTTTCTTACCTCAACCTGTGGGAGTTGCATTCTTTTGATTCTCAGGAAGTGAGTGAACAAACTGCGTGGCTGTTTTACAGTTTAAAACCATGACAATGTTCCATTCAACTGCTCCAAATCCAATGGAGGCTTCATTTGCTGCTGGGGATGGAACTTTCCAATCAGGAGCTTCCCTCCTTGATGACTTTCACTAGAGCTCTGGGAATGTATTACAACAAATTAAAAACTGACCTTCACAAGAAGCAGGATTTGGCTGACCTGCAATTAAAACATTCTCACTTGTAATTTTTTGCTTATGTTATGCTAGTATTCTGAAAGTAAGTCTGTTATAAAGTACTAAATCAAGCAGGGAAAGAACTCCATCCGAAGCTGAAACTGAAAACTAGTTTATTGCTAAGATAAGAAAAAGTAAATTTGAGGACGATATCAGGTGTCTTATCAGGTTTCCTAACTGAGACAAACACCAAAGTACATTCTAATTGAGATACATCAAAATGGTGCCTTCATGCTTTCTTATTTGCATATGTAAATATGCAGAGAGTTACTGAAGTCTGTGGTACTAAGGAAGGCAGCACTTTGAATGGGGGGAAAGACAGAAGTCCTTTATGTTTGGTCCTGAAGACCTGCAAAAATCCTCATGAAAATTTTTTTTAGATCTGCTGAAATACATCTGCTTCTGAGCTCTAAGTTAAAATGTAGATGAAAACTCATGATGTAGCTGATGCACACTAAATAATGATGGTGAGAAGAATTGTCAACAACTGCCAGACAGTCCTTCAGTCTGAGCAGAATCCTTGCTATTTCAGTGTTTTATTGACTAAGCTGGAATGCTTGATAATGTTATTTTAATTTTTATAGAGACTTAAGTCACTGTTAATAAATACCTTGTTTGCTGAAAGAAAACTCATCAGAGCTGTGCTTTTGTGTCTTGCCATTGTGCTGTAGGGAGACTCCTAGTCTTCTGGTTTAGGAAACATTTTCATTTTCTTATATGCTTGTCTGCATTCTAATCATGTTTATTTGGGTGAATAGAATGTATGAGGGGTTAGAAGTGGAATAGTACATAAATATTATAGCTATTATGAGATATTTTTGCTGCTGCAAAATCATTTTAATTTCATGCTTTTGTTCTTGGTGAGTGTGTTGGCTTACCTAAACGGTCAGTTGCACTGAAAGTACAGATTGCTATTTTAATGGGCTCCATATTCTTCTATTAGTAGACCACAATAGGGTTGCTACAGGAATTCTTAACATCTTGAATGCAACTTATTGTGCACAGGTATTTATTTGGTAAGAGCTTAATTTCTGAAATACTGGTAAATCATGGCTGATTCCTTGGAGGAAATGGCTATAAAAACCCCCTAATGCTTGAACTTAGTAACAGATGAATAGTCTTATCTGGTGGGGAATTAAAGCAGTGTAAACAAGTGAAATGAGGTCTTGTTAAAATGTTGTCATTATAGTTCTAAATTAACATAATACACTCTGAAAATAATAGGGATTATAACAAAATAATCAGATTTATTCTGGTCTTTCATTTCCATCTAGCTGTAAATTGCTAAAAATATCTCTTTCAGAAAGCTGTTTGTGAACCACCTGGTTGTTTTTCAGTTGAGTTGCTTGGTTTTGAAGGTTTATTTCGCACATTGGTACCAAAAAACATGGGTACATTGCCCAGTGAGGGCATGTGAGTGAACATTTTGCAGGGATAATCTCTTTCCAAGAAGTAATCTTGAATGTGATCTTTTGCTATAAACACATCCAGATAAGAAGTGTTAGGAAATGATGCTAAAACACTTGCTTTAATATGTATGGAATTCTTGTGTACCTAGAAAAAAAGTGTTATATTCAATACCCAGAGAGAAATTTCCATTTTGGGATTTCACAGCAGCCTGCATGTGTTAATATTGTAGAGTTGATAATCCATACCTGTGATAGAATTGTGGTTTTCCTAGTGCTTATATACTAGGAAACTGAAATACCACAAGGGTGTTTGTTTTTTCCAAGGACAGACAAGGTCTGCTTGCAAAGACAGTCTTCTGGCTTCAAGATAGAGCTTTGTCTCATTTTCTGTGAAGTAAATTATCGTCTATTTCTGCCTTAAGGTAATGTTCTTCAATTTGTCTGAATAGGGAATAAGATTAGCCATCCCTCATTGGGGAAGGTTCATCTGCACTGTGTTTTGAGCATGGACACATCTGCACTGCAGTTTGAGAGCCTCTGCTCAAAGTAGAAACACAATACCCCTTCGGGAGAGATCATATATACCCCTTTTAGGATTAAATATTGGACTCATACTAGGCTTGATCTGTCTGCCTCCATGCTTGTAGCACACTCATACTGCTGATCTTGGACAAAAAACACTACCTGATGTAGTTTGGGTTTTTTTTTTTCTCTGAGAAGGGTCTCAAAGCCAGAGCTTGAAAAAACATGCTTTTTATGTTTTAGCAGGGCGATTTGTGGGGCTACAGTACAAGTGCTGTAATTTTGCTGCTGTGGCTAAATAGTGTTAGATTATTGAGTTAGTGAGGCTTTAGACTCCTGTTCATTCTGCATTCTTGCAGGGAAGTACAGCTATATCAGTTAGATTTTTCTGAAGGATCATAAGGACAAGTTTCAGGTTTTTGAGGAATTCAATACCAGTTCTGTGAGTTCACTTCAAATAGCCTTTCTTCTTAGGCCATATTTTTTGCCATGTTTCAGTTAGATGAGATACTATAATTGAATCCCTTTGCCATAGGCTGGATGGATTTGAAAGGAAGTTGTTCTTGCAAAGTCAGTGGGGCTCTGAAACTCTTTCTCTTACATGGTCTGAAAAAGACTGTGTTTGGTAAGTGCCAGCATGGCAAAGCCATCAGTTGGAGATTTCTAGCTGAGCTATTGTACCTCCATGAACAGTTACTTTACATTGGCTCCAGAGGCATGACTGTAGTATGAATGCTAATGGCAGCTTGCCAGGATAATTTATAGGTTTTTGTGGTTTTTTTTTTTTTTTTCCCACCCACTGTTTAAGTAGGTGGACAAATGGAGTAAAACTCAGTACAGTTTCACACTGTACCTGTGAGTGTCTGTGACAAGTGAGGATGAACAAAAGTGATGCTAATACTGTGCTGCTGGAAACGAGCAGACCAGATAAACCAAACTACTAAATCAAATCCTCATTCAAGCTACAAAGAGCCAGAATTAGGCAGATAGCTGAAGTACCTACTAAAGCATATTCCGTGGTCTGTATTTGCACCTCACAATTCGGTGTTTTGCTATTCTGTTAGTAGGAGTACCTCCTTTGGAATGTTGTGAGCTTGTTTCACTGACACTTCTTCATGTCATTGTTATGGGAATAGGGAATTGACTATCCACCCTCTGTTCAATAATTCCCTAACCTAAGGCAACTTCATCTGCAGTTTATTGCCTTAGTTTACCCTGTGATATTCCACAAAGGGTTTAATATCACTCTCTTCAATTACTGTTCACTGTCTCCACTGAAACTAGTTGCTTGAAATAGAGGGGGAGCCCAGCTTTTTTCATCTTATTAATTAAAAAATTAATGTATTAATTTTTTGGCAAGATTGGGATCCTTCTCTAAAGAAAAGGTCCATGTATGCTGCTGCTTCTAGAAAATCAACTTGTATTCCATTTTTCCAAGGCTAGCTCCTTGAGCAAAAGAGATGTCAATGACATTATTTTCGTTTAAAATAACTGTCTCCTAATCAGAAGAGGCTAGTCTACTTTTTAAAAACACTGCTCAGAAAAGAAAAAAGGTAAACCAAATGCATTTGTAACACTTTAATATGCCATCTATCTTTCAGTGGGATTTTGAGCATGCTAGAAGATTTTCCCCCATTAACAATGGATTTTGATATCTGTCACACTAAGTACGTGATTAGTTGTTTAAAAAAAAATGTTTTCTGTTTTAAATCCATCTTTGAAGACAAAGCAGTGTACTTGAACATTTGGTGCTATTTGTGTTTACAGCAGCCAGTGCTTTTTATCAGTGGTGTCTGTGTGTTTTCCTGTATTATCATGGCCGCATTATCAAGCGTTAACAAGCCGATCGTAGAAACAGAGTACCTTTTATTCTCACTTTATATGATCTCTCATCTGTTTCAGATTAGCTTCAGATACTGTACTATAAAAGGCAGCACTCTGTCAAAGGCTAGAAAGGACTATGGATGGAACTTTTTCATGGGTTGTCAGTGGGTGGGGCTAGAAAACGGGAACAAATGTTAAATTTTCCAATTCAAATAGGTGTTTTTCAGAAGTGGCTGCCATTGGAGTCCTAAGAAACATCCTTCATAAACAGTGTTTGAGAAGATTCTTTTTAAAACTGGTGTGGTTGAAGTCACAATTTAGCCCAGTAATATTAATGGATCTTAGTATGCGTTGAGTGATTTGCAGATTCTGGGAGGATGGGATGTAAGCATTAATCCTCAAACTCTTAGGATCAAACAGCCCAACAGCTCAGGATGTCAGTGTAAAAGTTTGAAGATCAATGATGATCATGAATCAACCCTCAAAGGGTTTTACAATGGGAGTTTGCATTGAGCTGTGTCTTTAGTGGCTCTTCGGTCAGGAGATATGAAAAGAACTGTAATTCGTTGGTACTTGCTGTTTTGCTTGAACTTACTCTTCTGCTTTTGTGGGTATTATTGCTCATTCCTTACATCATCTCTTGTTTTAGCACAGTGAATTTCCTTAGTTCGTAGACTGGTGTTTCTCTTTTTTTCTTCCTTTTAAACCTCCCTAATATACTGTCTTTGTGGTTAGGCTCATGTAAAGGTGATCTTTGGAAAAGAGCGTGTTCACCTTTCTACAGTCTAAGCAGAACTTCCAATTCTTAAGCTGTTTCTTAAGGTGGCTGTTCTTTGTGTCACACTTCTTACCTGTCCATTCTGTTACTTAGCTGCCAAAGAATTTACATCATTTAAAGGAAAACAATACAAATCTCAAAGCTTCTCTGAGGCTATTGTGACTGATTAATTACATTCAGTAACTGTATTCCAATTCTAAAGGCATTTCTCCTACTCGTGAGTAATTCACCACATCTTATTAAATAAGTCCCTCATCTTATTATTCCTCTGAAAACTGTTTAGTCATAAAATATTCATAATTATAACCTTGATGCTACAATTAAAGTCATGTTAATGCTTCTATTAATAAAACCTTAAATTGCAAGTAGGTAAAGTTTATATTTAGCTCTAATTTTTCATCATGAGATATAGATACAAAGGGGGAGGAGGGGAAAATGACAAAGCACTAAGCCATATCCGTTTTAAAAAGCTATCTTTTGAAAGTTCATTGGACTTGAATTTTCCCAGTATTGTCCATACTCTTGTTTTCACCAGGGGAATGAGATTGAGTTACTACAGCTTTTCCATCTGCAGGTATTTGTTAGCATGCACTTATTCTGATGTCTTTGTGTTATGTAAGAGTGAACCTGCAATATTAAACCAACAGACCCAGAGTTTAAATGCTAACATATTTAGTGCATTTCTCTCATGGAAAACAGTTTTCTGACCATACAGTGGCTACTGCAGTGAGTCTGTGAAATGCTCATTATTATGAAACATTCTGGAGGGTACTCACATTTGATATGAGCAGTAGGAGCCCGGCTGATAGCTAGCAATTAATTAGTGAAACACCATATGTTAGCAGCCACGCAGCAGATGTGTGTGTGTACATGGCAGAACAGAGCAGAAAATTCTACAGTTGCAATTCAAGCAAGAAAAAAAGGCTGATCTAAACCAGGATCCCAAATAACAACTTTGATTTATTTTCAAGTAGCTTTCTGAATGTTTAAAATGTTTATATTTTTAGTGTGGTTATTGTGGGTTAGTTCTATTTGTGTGACTGCCAGTGGTATCTTGTTGCATGCTAACTGAGTTCTCTTTTTTGAATTTCCCTGACTGAAAGCTCACATGGCAAAGCCTCTCGTGCGGTACAGCAACTTTTCCAGGTTTATCTGTTAAGAAAGCAAAATGAACTTTTTAACCTAGGCACTAAAACACTTCTTAGTTCTACATACTACTCTTAAGTATTGCTAAACTATTCCTTCAAATGAGGTTGTATTTTTCTTGCTGTAGAAAGTGATTGTTAAGAATATCCTTTAAACTTGGTGACCTTGATTCTCAAACTGCTGTTACTGTTTCATATCACCTCAAATACTGCCAAATCCAACCTGACAAGAGATGGAGTCACTTAGTAACAAGGCAGACTCAACACCTAGATTAGGTTTAAATACTAAAAGGCAATATCACTATCTTCTATTTTAGAAAGAGTCTGCAAGAAGTGAGTGTTGAGAGATCCCATAGAAAATCTGTAGGCAAAACAGAATTGTATGTGGACGGATAATTACAGCCTGTGGATGGAGCTAACTGGTAGCTTTTCCATAGTTCAGTTTTTTTTTAAGAAAGCCATTATGTTCTAGCTCCCTCAAACTTTGCTCATAGAAAACTTTAGTGTGTTTCAGGGTGAGGTACAGGCACATGGAAGATGCAGTTCTTCCAGATCTTGCAATTTTAGGTGAAAGTCAAGCAACTGGAAATCACAAGCAGAAGTTTGAAACAGGGTCAAGAACAGCACCAAGAAAGGAAATGGCTCATCTAAAGCACATGAATAATAGAACAGGACGTTATGTTCCTGAAATGTTATTCAGCGTTCAGCGGCCTTGTGATAGGCCAGGTTTGGCTTTTTTTTTTTTTTTATACCAGTATATTTCGTACATTTAAATAAGCAAACAGAACAATATTTTGGAATTCTGTAATTAGCACTGGATGGAAATGTGTTGCAAGAATTTCCTATACCTCTAACAAAAGAGAGGTAGGCTATCTCAATTGATTATGGGGAATATTGTGCCTGTACATACAACCCTGGTGCCATTCTGTTATCTTCCTACTCTGCAGTGAATCACTTTTCCCTTGTCCCTAATCTAGCCGTTCTACTTCTCTATCTGCCCTCTATCTCCCTGTACACTCTCAGTTTCTTTTCTTGTCAGTTAGGTTGAAAAAGATCTTGCATAAAGAGTGGTATTTAAGACTGAGTAAATAGATGGTTGATCTGCCATATAGACAATTTAAAGGAACATAAGCAAGTTGTTGCCTTCTTAAAAACAGGAATCATACAGCCAAAAATGTTGGGTATTTTTCTTGTTTCAAGTTACTTTCTAGCAAAGTCTTAGAACCTACATCTCCAACTTTTTGGCTTTTCCTCAAGGTCATGCAGGGTCTCTGTCTATTCTGTTATTTTTTCTGTTGGATAAAGGAGCCTTTTTTTGTCTGTTTTGCCAGTGGTTTGCTTCACCAATGGTGGAAATACCATCAAGGGTTGCCTACTCCTTAGTGTAGCAACACTTTGGGTTTTCACTGGGTATGAATTATTAGTGTTTACTCAGCCAGTGTAAGCAGTACAAAGTGAGAGACCAGGATGGAATCTGTAGTCTCTCTGCTGCTTGAAAGACAAAATTGTAATTTTGAATTATGCAAGTGTAAAAAGAGTGAGGGTAATGTGAAAGGAAGGATTCATTTTTTATTAATATTTAGTGCTTATATGATTAAAGTATCTTAAGAATTAGGTGAGGGACAGATAATGCAGAATTATGTTTTGCCACCTTATGACTGAAAAATTAAATGAAACCGATGTGTGATGTGGGGAGCCTTTAACACAAAGAATCTCAATAACAGAAGATGAATATGTTAGTGTTTTCCGTGTCCTGTATCATGTCATTTGATTCAGTAAGCTAAATATGTAGTGCAATGCAAAGCTAATACCAGTAGAGGTCGTGAAAGCAGGAATAAAAGCATGAAAAACGCCAGGAGACTTATGAAAAGGTTATCTGTGAGGGTTAAAAAATAAGGGCTGAAAAGCAAATTGAACAGTCAGAGAAAGTGTGGAGTACCAAATGAAATTCAGTAGTTCACATGGCTCTATAATATCCTGCACTAACTACAAACGTACTGAATGTGTCACCATCTCAGAATCAAACTAATTAATACAAGTTAGAGGTTTAAGGTGCATCAATATGCAGTGTGAAATTATCTGCTAATAAGATGCAACTAAATTGTATACTGGCTTGATGGACATTCAGGAAGATATTTCAAAAAAAGAAAGCAAAGTGCCATTCATCGTGATAAGAAATGGCAGGCTTTTAATAATGACTGAATCTGTATTCAGGGGAAAAACAAAATCAGTGGAGGTAAATCCTGTCTACTTATTCAAGCTTCTCTTTCTAAATTATCAGAATTTATATATGCAAAATTTTTATGATAGTGTGCAGTAAAATTATATTCATTTGGTTATTAAATCATGACAAGTACTTCTGTTGGAGTCTGGGAAGGTTAAGCTTCATTAGGAAGCTGTTAAATTCCTTTTAATTGTCAGGAGGAACTTTCAGTAGTCTGATTTATGTAAAATATATCAGTCTGTATGCACAGTGCCAGGGGGGCAAATAGAAATATAGTTACAAGGAAAAATAAAATAAAGTTTATTTATCAATGTAAATAGTTTGCCAGCAAAATACTACTACCTACATTCGTGGCCTTTATTCCCCTACATTAACAAAAGCTGAAAGCCTCTTGGATGTAAAGGTGGGACAATTTCAAATACCAAAGGCAATACAAAGCAATTCCCCTAAATGCCTTTTCTGATTTAAATGGTACTACAGTGATTTCTTTAGAATGAAGTCTAACTCCATTAGAGACAAATCTTGAGTTTTTAATGAAACAGCTCTTGATCAACCTGAAAGGATTAAGCCAAATGTTTAATACTCATCTGTCTATGTGTTTGCAGGTCCATGGGTTTGTATGCTTCTAGTTTGGGACCCATTGTTTTTTGTTTTCTTTAATAATGTCTAACCATTATTATTGTAGGTAACACTATCCTCAAAAACTTAGAAGTTTGAGCCTTTGGCGTGTTTTAGCCAGTGTTTGTTGAGAAAAATAATCCCCATTTTTTATGAAAGATTAATTTTAATCTACTGGAAAGTGGAAAAAAAAATTACTACTTCTTCCTTCCTCATATGTGGCACCAGTGTTGTAAATAGGAAATCTGATTCACTAGAAGATCTTTGATTCTACTGTGATGAATTAGGCTTGCCTAATTGCTCTGATGCTGGTCAGAAAGAGAGAAGTTTGCCATCCTCTTCCTCAGTCTTTTTTCAGTTCTACTGGACAGGAATAAATGAAGATATACTTGGACTGTAAAAAATGATCTCATGATAGGCATAAGAAATTTTTCCTCTGGTAAATCTGCTGTACTGTGACAAACAGAATCAATTGTAAAAACTTGTAGAAAAATGGTAGATTTCTGTGATCTATAAATTTTTAATTATTGCTTTTTAAAAAAAAAAAAAAAAAAACACAACAAACCAAACACATAAGAAAACAAACAAAAAAAACAAACCCCCCAAAACCAACAAAAAACCCCAAACAAACAACAAACCGACCCGTACTTTTATAATGAGAGATTCAAGGTGACATGTATCATGATTAGCATAACAATAATTCTGAGAAGAAATAGCTATGTAACTGGAAAAATAACCTATAAGTTGAGTGCTGATAAAATCCAGAATTAAACTCCTGGTATTGTCCTGATTGAAATTGAAGCTTGTCAGCTATTTTACAGGAAAGAAGGTTGTCCATTGAAAATGGGATAATGGTAGTAGTGTTCATTGGTTTAAGTCACAGTGAGGGCAGCAAGCCTTTGGGAGCTTGGTCAACTGCTCGTGTCTGGGATCCTTTCTACTCTCACTTCGCAAGCAATGCCTGTATTTTTTATACCATTTATATCCATATTAAGCATACTGGAGACATTGTGAAGCAAACAGCTAATTCCATCTGAGTGTGAGAAAAGAGGTCTTACAGAATGATTTTAGTTGTAAATACTTTTGCTAGGTAAAACAATGAAGCATGAGAAATGCTGACTGATAAACCTTGACATGAACAGTGTTCAAATCTGCCATGACTGTGATTTTCACTATGTGTGGACTCATTGATGTGTAATCAAGAGTGTGCTCCCATTGTAGCATTAGCACAATTCAGCTTTGAAAAGACAGTTATTCATATGATACAAATTACTGAAGAACAAATTTTTTCATGCGAGTGCTTACAGGACTACATACTTAAAAGTCTAAGCAGTTAATACTGTTTGATAGCAGTGACGCATTCGCACTGCCCTATTAGTATATGCCTTCTAGCTTTACCTATTTCGAGAACATGTAATAAGAAGTTCAGGCCGCTGTACTTTTGACATTTATGTTTTTGAGCTGCATATTTCATTGGGTTTACAAGGAGCTGTGCATTCACTTTCTGTCCTTATACTCAAGCTGTCTGCCCTTTTTACCATGCTCCAGGAATAACTTATTACATTGATATGGGTTCTGCATTTTAGAATTCTACTGCCTGAATAATATTTAGGCACTTGCCCCTCTGCCTCTATGCCTTCACTGGAATAATGCATATGCTCCAAGTAGAAGTGGTCAATCCGTGTATTAGCCAGAAGGAAAGTTTTCAGTTGTGAACAGAAGCAAATCCCAAAGAGACAGTCAGTCAGACAGTGGGAAGGTAAGCATCACAGTGGGGTGTTGTTATCTTCAGACACCTCTCAGGTTGGCAACTTGAGAACTTCAGAGGTCACAAACAAATGCTAAGCTAACTGATCTGAATTAAGCTGGGAGGTAGAGGTTTGGGGAGATGCCTTGAAATACTCTATTCAACAAATCCCTTTAAAAAGTTTTGACCCAAAAAAACATTTCATGAACAAAAATATGTGGGTGAGAAAAGAAAAAAATATTGCCAGAGGCATGCTGCAGAGCCTAGTGAGACTTTCCAAAGATTAACATCACGTTTTGTAAAATCTTAGAGATATAAATTTGAGCTGACAAACAGCTTACTGAAATTGGGAATGCAATGTCTCACTGGGAACAGCCAGCATCAAATTAAGACTCTAAACAGAGTTCTATATTCCCTTCTCTGGGTCCATGTGAAAAAGGAAAATCACAGATTTGTACATAATCAGAGGTACAAAATGATAATAGAATTGTAGTTCCAATTTCAAAAAACGGATACAGAAGCAATTAATTGAGCAGTTCTTTATGGTGCAACCACTACAGTGAGGAGCTTTGAGCTAAAGTTGACGATTATTGCTCGAGTTTTTCTCTTCTGCAATGTTGAATAAACTTTTCTCCATCTCTTTAATTCTTCTGGTTAAAATCTTGCCCCCTAATTGCTCATATAGATTGTGTACTGCACTGGATAAGGTTTTGTCACCCTTTTTGTTTGTTTTTCCTTTTGTTTTTGTTCATCAAAATGTTAAAAAAAACCCCAAACCCAAATCCTGTAACCAACAGAAAAACTAAACCCTCTTTATTTCTCAAAAATTGATTGTTAATCCGTCTCTGATCAATTGTGATCAGAGTTTTGTGATTAAAAGAAGATTCACAGTACACTTTATCACAGAAATATGTAAAATTTAGTGTTAATATGAGTGTTCACAGAGTCAGAAATTTAATTATGCTAACAATATGTTTACCTGAGATCTCAGAAGCTGAAGAAAATGAGAGTGAGTAACCTTGCACTAGCTGTAAAATGTATTCATACTGAAAGATACTATAACTGATTAAAAGAGATAACAACTGCATAACAAATTAAATAAGCCCGAGCTAGAAATGCTTTTTACTGAGCTTAGTGTTTGCACTGAAGTTTTAGGACTAATTGTAAGAAACCAATGCTTGTATTTCAAAGCACTTAAAAATGTGAAGCGTATTTCAGGAAGGAGGAACTGACTTATGAATGGTTTAGACCCTGGGGAAGTATGTTTACACAGCAGAGGAAAGGGTGATGCAAGTGATTGCAACAAATCTGAGGTAGCCAAGAAACACTGGGCCAGATTTTGTCTTTCTCGGGCAAAGCCTTTATTGTGTTAGAGACCAGAGCAGTTGGTAAGTTAGATGTTGCTGTAGAAATGAGCTTTTGGAAGGAAAGGTCTTGGAGTACTTAGTGGCTTAAATATATATCATGAAAGCAGGTACGATAAATTAAAGCAAATAAAAATGTAATGTGTAGATTTGTGAGGATGTTCTTGGAGTTACAAACCTCCACCTAAACAATATTCACATTCAGTTAATGTTTTTAAGGAGGGTTAAAAATAGGAATGACCGAAGTACAGAATGAGTCAATGCAAGCCAACAGGAAAAGTGCATGATCCACCCTTAAGGGGCATGAAATTGGCCATGACTTGTGTCTGAAATACTGAGCTTCTATTTAAACTCTGATTTTAATAGGGAAAACAATGACAAGAAGTTGAGCATTTAGGATGCAGTTGGACAACTACTGACCTTGAAGAAATTGTGCTTATTTGTTTGAATGTATGCTGAATTAGCCTCATGGGAAATCAGAGGAATTAAAAAAAGAAACATGTATGAAATGTAGCCTGTCAGCCTGGGGATATGCATATGAACAGGACAGGACCTAGTTTATCAACACACCATACATCTTTCTCACCTATTGACCATTTAGATCCTTAGTTACCAGATATAAAGAAGTAAATAGGACAGTGTGCTTGACAAATGAATATTGATGAGGAAGTGACTCATGGCTTTTAACATTTTATAATAAGGGGGATAAAGGAGGGTTCCTGAATTCATAAAGGTATTATGCAACTCCATGCTGTAGAGCAGCTTCCTGAAGATAATGCTCTTAGACTTAGAGGAACACCACCACCTGCTCTTGAGAAAATTGCCCTGCTTCTAGTGTCTCCCTTACTGTATTTTGACTACAGTTGAAACTCTGTAAAATTTACTTGGTTTCCAGTTGTCTGTTTTTCAGCTTTGCACAACTTCTGCCTGGAAAAATAAAAATAGAAGACTTAAAGACAATAGCTGAATTAAGAAAAAAAAGGAGATGCTTTTCTCATTGCTTCAGATGTAAGTTGTGTAGGACTCCTTTCTCCAGCCAGGAAAGGAAAAGAAGCTCTTACACTCATTACACAGAAGCACCTAACTCCCTTTCTAATGCAAATGTTGTAAGCAATTGAAGGCAGTTAATTTTCTTGTAGTGAGTTATCACAGAGTGTGGCTGTTAACCATCAGGAAATGAGGAACTGTGAGAAGCTTGTTATGAAGTAAGTGGCAGCTGGGTAGGGTTTTGGATTTTTTGGTTTTCTTTTTTCCTTCCTTTTTCTTCCCTAAATGGTAATATACTAAGAGAAATTTACTTGCTGCACTTGTGAAATTATTCCCTAGATTTTCTGACTTCAGTTTTATATTTTCAGACTGATATTGCTAATCAAGCTATAGTTTAGCAGAAGTTAGTTCTTTAACAAAATGTAACTGGCAAAAAAGAACGGAAAATGTCACTATTTCTGCTCAAATCAGAATATACCATGAAGACTATTTACCGTAATCCATGGCTATGAACTTCTTATTCCTGTTATTGACCAGCAACTCACACTTACAGGGAAAACCCCTGCAGGTAAGCAGTCTTCCATGAAGCAGGCTATTCCTTACTTGGCTCACAGTCAGACTTGAAAAAAGGCAGTGCCAGCCTGGCTGCCTGACAAACTTCTTACATTATCAACCATAATAAGATTAATCTCTAAAGCATATTTAGTTTGCAAATGAAACTGGTATTTCATCTCTTTTTGTGGGCATTTTAAACCCATTTTTTTTTTCTATGTAATAACATTTTCTATTGCTTATGACAATCATTAATGTTTTCTGAAGTGCTGCATTTATTTGCTTAAGTTATTCCAGGTCTTTTCCAACCATTCCTGAATCAGGCATGCCTGACTGCTGGGAATGCTGATAAATATCAGTGTCCATGGATGGTTAACTAAGCAATGAGCTATTCATCATCCCAGTGTAGAACATACTGTATCTTTGAAAGGCGTAAGAACAAATGTATTTCTCTCCCATGTAATACAGAATGTAAATTAGATTTGTAGCTGGCAATAGCAAAAATAGATTAATAGATATGGCAAACAGAAGCTAAACTTTGTTTCAGATTTGGGCAGGAGCAGAGCACAATGGCTTGTTTTCTATCAGAAAGCTCCTCTTCCACCTGGTCAACTGAGGGTCACTCATAATGCACCAGGCTGCATATGTGATATTGTTTTATGTATTATACCTGCAATATAATACGTGTGACTCAGCCTGCAAATTGGGCAAACTGCTTTTTTAGCAGCTTTATAGAATCCTTCTTATGTGAAAAGGCTTCTTTGCTGCTTCATTGGTCTGGCTCTTTCTGCAGCACAGCTCTATTTTGAATCTTTCTGAGTAATGATCATGACTAATAGATATTTCAGTAATATCTTTATTTTCTGGATTGGCAGAAATATCTAAGATGAAAAACAAGTAATGAAATAAATCATTTAAAATGAGAATATGCTCTGTGAGATGGAGACAGTCATGAGAAGTTCGTGGTTTTATACTGGTGAACTTACTGCTTTAAAGGTGGAAACCTACCTAGGAAAAAACTTAACTTCTAGATGGTGTATTTAGGAAAAATAAAAGAAAAAGGTGAAAGAAACCGAACCAAACTATAATGCATTGGTATAGGTGGCATACGTTTAAGCTTGGTTCCCAACCAACCACACAGTAGAGATTGATGCAGTTTGTAGTAATCTTGTCACTATGAATAGATCTGCCTACAATGACCAGAGTATGTGGGAAATGGCAATGGCATGGTCAGGTCTTAGAGCAGAAGCAGACTTACAGAAAAAAGTAAAGTTGTCGGGTTTGCCAAAGATATTGGCCACTCCCTGCGTTCAGGGTTATTGACTCAGGCTCAGTATCCTGCTGAACAGAAGCATGGGACTGGGTACATACCATTTCCATACTAAATTCCCTGACCTATTAATGTGCACACCTTTAAGCTAGCCTGCACCAGGTAATTTTTAAAAAGAAAGTTTTATTATTATTTTTAGAAGCACTGTATTGACTTTGCTGCAGGCAATGGGTAGAGTGATAATGGCACTGTGTCTCAGGAAAGGATTGTTAGCATTCAGTTAGAGTAAATGATTGCTGTTAGCATTCAGCTGGAATAAATTATTACTGCCAAGAGACAGCTATCCTGCAAGCTCTTCAGCTGCTCTCTTTCAGTGGTGGTGCATATACTTGAAGAGCCTTCTAAAATCTTGCATTCAGTCTTCCAGAAGAGTTATCAGAATATCAGATATTTGCTCTTCTGGAGGAGTGAAAGGTGAAAAATCCCTCTGTGTATTAGAGAATTTGGAATAAAGGAAAAGCTATAGGAACTTCATGGGAGTCAGAAACAATTAGTACTCTAGGTAGCTGCTTCATAATGAAACAATCACTTATATGTTAATTAGGGGAGAAAAAGATGGTAAGGGGTTAAAGGAGAGATGTTTGCTTGTGACTTTTTAAATGCGATACCAAATGCAATTGGCCACCTACAGGCAGAATTCATTAATACCAAATTTTATTTAATGTTGGAACAGCAGGAATTTGCTGAAAATAATGGGGGGGGGGGGGAAGAAAAAAAAAAAAAAAAAATTGACCATTTATCTCCTTGTTCCAAAAGCAGCTATGAATCTAGCAAAATTATAGGTCTTATAGTCACCCAAGGAAAAGGGGGGCAATGGTAATGCAATTCTAACAAAAAATACAAGATAATGTTAAATTGTCGTATCATGAGACTAGAGAGTTCAAACTGTGTATCATCGGCCATTTCCGGCCATTTGCTGAGGTGACTGTCATGAGAGGGGACGCCTGCAGTGGCTGACTGGGGGGAGGCTCGGCATCCCAGAGCTTCAACTTGGAGCAGCAACAGGCACCGAGGGAGCCTTGAGTTCAAGGATCACCTGCTGCATGAACAGGAGAGATACATCCCTACTAGAAGGATGTGCTGCAAGAGGGCCAGGAGACCTCCTTGGATGGATAAGGAGCTGCTGAGGAAAAATCAAAGAAAAAGGCTTAAAAAAGGTGGAAGCAAGGACAGGAGGCCTGGGAAGAATACAGGGATGTTGTCTGGGAAGCTAGGGACCAG
>JANRGW010017373.1:0-57694 GCA_024733675.1 Psilopsiagon aymara | reverse complement strand
ACCGGGGCGCACCGAGTGCAGCCCCGCCCATCGCGCACCCTCCCCTCAGCAGAGCAGTGCGGGCGCTCTCTGCACCCTCCCCTCTCATGGCTCTGTCTGGGTGCCTGCACTGACCACCGCCAGGGCAGCCGGAGCAGAGCTCCGAGACCGAGCCCGGGTCACACGGCGACTGCTCACCACCCCGGCCGCCTGCCCGCGCGAACTGCAGCTCAAGCTGCCTCGATCCCGCCCCGCTCCCCGCGCTCCCCGGGGCAGTTTTTACCCGGTCAGGGCTGGCGCCGCCCCTGTGAGTCCCTGCTGGCGTCAGCTGAGCTGCCGGCTCGGGGGCAGTCCTGTCCTGGACTTAAGGCTTCCTCAGTGGCTGTCGCCGCTTGCGTTGAAGCCCCTGGACGCTGAGCCTCCTCCCGGTCAGGTGTTGAAGATGTCCTTTCTCGAGCTACTCACCTCACCTTTTCTCCCAGAGATCTTTGGAATAGAATATGAAGCATCTCAGTTAGTGGCAAGGCTGATAATCCTAAATGCCTTGAAGCTACATATAAGTAGGTGCAATATGCATAAGAATACCACTAGTAAACGTAGTGATTTGTCTACTTGTACAGGACTAGTGGACAGAAGTGTAAACACCTCATTTCCTGCATCATCTGATCGGTCTTAATGAATAAAAATGAAGATGAGCTCTGTTCTTTGGTTTGTTGAGTAGTGAGAAGTCAGTATGTTTAGAAGACCAACTGAATATGAATAAATTGAATTTACTTATGTTTTACCATCAACTAAACGGCAAGTAAATGTACTGTGAAAGTTGGATGCAGCCTTACATGGGAAAATCATTCCTGCATATCATGCCAAAACAAGATCTGAGAATGGATTTCCATTCCTAAAAGAATTGGAATATATATATATATACATAAAATGTATAATGTAGTAGGATATGTGACATATATGTAATATGTATGTCAGCTATATAGCTGACAAGAAATGACAGACAAAACGTCTCCCTAGAAACAACTGCAAACCTTGCAAAACTTATGTTGGACTGTGCTAAAATCGGGAAGAAGGGGCTCAGAAATATCCTCTCTTTTCCACAGTGCTTTCTGCCCCATTTGTCACCCTTAGTAACAGATGCACACTGTTTCTCTGTGCCACCTCCATCCCACCACCATGTCACCTGCTTCAAATACCACACAAAATCCTCCCTTTTGAGTTGCCCAGGTGGTCTCCAGAAGTATCCTCCAGTGTTCCAGAGTGGTGTCTGATCCATTTTGCTGGCAGTATAATCAGCCCCACCCATCTCTCCCAGAATCTTCTTTCTTCTAAAGATTTCTCTGGATTCGCTTGGATATTTTCCTGCTCTACCTTGCCCCTTCTGTGCTTCCCTTCTCTTCCTTACACATGGTGATTTCTCTTGTGGTGTGAGTTACTCTGCAGCGGCAGGTCCATGTGCCAGATGCACTGGGGTCAACACTGCCATGAAAGGTGGGAGAAGGGTGAGAACCTCACTGGTGGATGAAGAAATAAGGAGATGGGAAAGAACAGCTGGAGGGATGGGGAGAGCCAAACTTGAACAAATATAAACTGCTGCAGAACCTATTCAAAATCTCAGTCTTCTCACAACACCCTCAAGCACCTCATGCAGCCAAAACTGCTGACTGTTTTCCGCACTGGGGAAGTCACATTGATCATCTGTAATCCATGTTTACGTGAAAGTTATTTACTCAGATGCAAAATACAGAGCTCATTAAATAATTCTTTATCACATGTCACTTTGTGGAGCAGAGGAAAATTTTGCTGCTACATAGCTGTTTCTACCGAAGTAGCTAGGACATAATGCATTGGCATTCAGCTGAAGCAATCAGCTTGAGAAATTTTGCATTGAATGTATTTTGAAGAGTAATTAAGCTTCCTACAGTAAGGAAGGCTTGTTAAATTGGGTGTTACAACTTGTTACTTAAAGCAGATAATGCTATATTGTTTTAAACAGCCTGTTTTATCTTCCCTAAAGAATGAGATTATCTCCTCCGTCTTGTTCTTCCCAGTCTCTCATGAAATACACTCGTATGTGTGTCCCTCAGTGTTTTTCATGTGGCCTCCCATAGTAATGCTTAGATCTGTAGCTGTCAGAGCAGCAGCGAGACAATAAGCAGTAATGGTACTCTTCCATTTCTCAGTGTCCACTCTGTCACTCTTGCTCACATAGAGTAGTTTCTCTTGTTACTGGAAATTATGGGACTGCTTACCTGCCAGGCGTTACTCAACCAAGTTAGAACAGGAAAAGCACGAGACAAGAGTAAAATACCACTGCCATTATTAAAGTGAGAAAACAGAGTCCTGCGTAATTTACATGGCTAACTTGGTTAGTCAGGGCAGAGAGAATAAAAGCTTAAGTCTCTTGATGAACAGGGATTTGCTATAACCTCCAGATCTCATGATTTGTTTATCCAACTGCAATGTCCGGGACTTATGCTTTGGTCCAGGACCAGAGTGTATGTAAACACCAAGCAAAATGAACTTCACTGCTTCTCTTATGAAACGTTTGCTGCTTTGGTATAATGATATGTTAATATGATTAAAATTTTCTCTGTAATTGGAATTTACATTATGGAACACCTCAAAGCATAAATGACACTGTTCTTGATACCATGCAAATATGTATCACTTAAACGTGCATTATTTGCAAGTCCCAAAGGAGCAGTTGAGTCAAGTAAGCTAATTCTTCTGAGCAGGATTAGTATATCCCATGAGAAGCCATGTCACATTACAACTAATCTCTTATTTTTTTCTAAAAATGCAGTCCCTGTGGTTTCTACGTAGCATATATGATCCATTTTCTTACATTTCAGCCCTGGGATAGCAGTCACTAGGGAGGATTTTTAATCTCATGACTTTTATTAAAACATAACAGCGGAAGCATAAACCACATTATTGCTGAAGGAAGCTGGTCTGAGGAGCTGTATTCCCACATGCATAAGTGAATTACAAGTTAATCTATGTGCAAAAGAGTTTTTGTGATCTCTGTCTGCCTTCTGTGATTTCAGCTCTCCCTCAGAAAATGAACCAAACAACACTACAAAAACATATTTTTCCACTGTCAAATATTTCTCATTTTTAGATAGAGTCCCTTGGCACCTCAGTAACTTCTTTTTTATTCTTCAAGTGGATTACTGGTCACTTAGGCAACGGGCACAATTCCCAATGAGTGAACAGATTTGCTATGAAAACCTGCCAGCTAGTCAGTGAACAAGTGACATCCATGACTGGGAAAAGAAATCTCCACATGATCTCCACTATTTGCAGTTTGACAGAGGCTGTTAAACCAGGGAAGATCTGAAAAATTGTCCAAGATTGTCAACAGACTAAGGCAGGCACTGTGTGCAGCAGTTCTCAGTGTGACTGTTTATCATCATGCTAAGCTCTTCTGAATTGTAGAAGTGACCAGAGGTGAAACAGGCATCCTCTTCGGCAATTTGCATGCTTGCCCGACTAACCATTCATTGTGCTTGGTTACTCTAGAAACTGTTTGAGCAAATAATGCAGCATGTTCCATCTTTTTGCACTCTTGAGAAGGTGCTGATATTTTGGTTCCAATGCATGTTTGCATATGACATAGGATTTTCACTGTAGGATCCCCATTTTCAAAAGAAAAGCTAAATTCTGTAAGAAAGTATGAATGCAAGCTCCCTGAGGAGAAAGGTAGTTAGGTTTCTTTCTGGTTTTGGTTTTCAGCAGTATTACCTATATCTTGGTATAATCTGTCCCCTGATTTTTTCTGCATAGCCTGAAGGGTCAGATACTATAATAATGGCTGCCACAGCATGAGCTGAGAAGGTGCTGTAGTGAGCCCTATTGAGTACAGTAGCATATGGTAGGTTTGCACAATGTCTTCTTGTGGCTCCTTTTCCCCTCAATCCTCTCTGACAACTGGGCATTCAAACAGGCACCTTCCCTATTTTGCCCTTATTATGGTTCTGGTTAGAAATATCATTGACCTAATTTTGCTAATGGCTGGAAAGCCAGACATTCTGTACTCTCGTGCGATTAGCTTTCGTGAATGCATTGGGAGTACCGCTTCAATGCACTCTTACATCTTCTCAATGGGTTTACCACTAAATATTCATTTCGTAAAATGAAAACTATAATTCTAACTGTCATAGCCAAGATGTTTCACCAAAATTCATGTTTCCAGAAGTCTGAAATTTAGCTATGGTCTATGCAAAACTGAGTCTTGATAGTTTTTTTACAAATGCCTCTTATGTAACTTCACCTTTCACTGCTGCTTTTAGGAGGAAGCTCTTGATATCAAAGAGGCCTTGGTTTCACCAGGATCACGATATCGCTTGTCTTTTCTTCTTTCAACAAATAAGGTTAATAGCATGAATAGCTGTTAGCGATTATGTACAACTTGTCTTCTTCTTTTTCCATGGTCTTCAAAGATTGCTCAGGCAGTGTGTCACCACTGTGACTGCAAAAGTCTGAAAACTTCGATTCTTTAAGATTCATCAAGAATGCACAACCACTGTTTTTTAACACACACTTGTGCTGACTGAGAATGAAATTTGAGTCACAAGCTCAGAGGGAGAATGGTCTCCAACTTCCACAGAGGAGCCTGAGACCCTGCGTGAAATCTAATGCAAAGACTACAGTCTTGACTACTTGTGTTGCTTCTCTCTAATCTAACATCAGTGACAATTTAGGTGTGCTTAAATATGTTACCATTTAATACATAGATTTGTGTAATCCAGTTGCATTTCTGAGCACAGAGAAAAGATTACATTAAATAAGAGGTAACCAAGAAATACCAAAAGGCCATCTCGACTCATGAGGTTCTGAAACTCTGAATGTGGAGAGTTATACGCCAAGGAAAAAACATTCCTCCACTGAAATTCCCATAGACTACAGTCTCTTGGGAATTTTCTGAGTTGTGTTTTACCTTTGAGAATTTCCATTCAAACTGAAATGTGTTTCTCTTTAGCCTCCACTGGAAGCCTTCATGTAGCAACACCTCTGAAAGCACCTTGATTTGGGAAAAGATTTTCAAACTAGCTAAATGCCTAATTTGTCCTGGATTCTTTAGGAGATAGATTCTCAAATAACTTTAAAAAACTCAACCTTACCCTGTCTCTTTTTTTGAGGAGAGAAGAGAAATCCAGCAGAGAATCACTTCATGCAGATGAAAATGTTGCATTTTTGTAAGGGTCAGGAAAAAATATCAAGGGAATCCTTGATATTGAGGAAGGAGTTCAGAAAATGTGAAGAGCAGTAAGAACATTCCAAAAAGCGTTATTAAATGATTAAAAGCCTGCGATGTCTGTGCCATAGCTTACATGGACGAAAAGAAAAAACTTCTTTAGCATTTTCCACCCATTTTTTCCAGTGGCTTTGTACCAAACCCTCCCAAAATATTTAAAAACATGAGCCTCAGAATTGCTCCTAGTCTCTGTTACAGCCCCCAGAGACTGACAGAAATCTTCAAAAAGTGTGTTCCTCTAAGAAATAAAAAAGAAAAAGAAAAACACACAGAAAATGTGATGTGAAAGTTTTACAGTAAGAGGATAATAATTGTGTTGAGTAATACCCACTGTGTGCTAGACACTTCACTAGATACTTCATAGGGAGGAAAGCCTTTGCTCCAAGGAGCTCACAATCTCATGACAGCAAATTCAACCTTAATGTTTTATTTATTTCCTTTGTTTTGAGTCTTACTGTGACTTTAAATACTGTGAGTTTAAACATTTTCTCAGCACAGCTGAAGATCTGGAGTTTGAAGTATATAAATATGTATTTGAATGATAACAGTGTTTTTAGTCTAAAGACTTTTATCTCAAGACATTTGATAATAATTACTCTATAAATAAATATCAGAGTACTAGATAGATGCAAGCAATTTAATCTGAATGATTAATTTGTGGGCTTAGTTAATTAAACTTCCCTGTCCAAGCAATGCCTTGCCTATATTCGAATCTGAAAAAAAGAAAGGCTAGCAGGACAAAATAACATTAATTCTAGGACCTGACTTTTCATGACGCTTACTCAGAGCAGTTGACCACACTGGAAAACCAGGGCCAGAGCACACTTTGAAGGAGCTCTGTAATGCTAAAGAGGAAAAACATCTGTATGCTGGCATTTCATAGTGTTGAACACAAAACTGCCCTCTGGGGTATTGTTAAGTTGGAGACAAACACATTCACATCTTTGCTCTCATACAGCAGGGAGCATGCATTTTGGTTCAGGACCTTATGCCTTTTTGTGTTTGCTGTTTAAAAGAGGAATGACAATGCGTGTTAAAGTATTAAAATAATTTGGATCATGCTGTCTCCTCCTCTTAAATAAAACTTCAGTCTTGTTTCACCTGCTTCCAAGTTTCCATGTAAGAACTGGGTCAGTGTACACAGCACGTATTGGGAATGGTGTGCCACCGTAATAAAGGAAGACAATGGCAACATTCAGCATCGTCAAACAATAGTGGCTGCAGCTTTGTCTTTATATGGTAGCTCATAGAGTAGAAAGTAAGATTCTGGGAATGACAGCAATGTCAACAAATAGGTACTCAACATTAAAGGTGGCCCCTATGCCTAACAGTGGTACCCAGTAGACGGATTCCTTCTCAAGTGTGTATTCCGGACAAATCCATAAACATGAAACATAAGACTGAACTGCAGGCACGGAATTAGAAGAGGTCCTGCTGCAGAAAAATATCTAAAAATATCTCACCAAAGTCTCAAGAAAAGCTCCACGTTGCTTTAGAGTGCAAACCATCCCTGTGTTACTCGGTTTCTGGAGCCCAATACTCAGTTCCTGACTTTTACTTGGGTACCTTAGACCTATTGACCTATTCTAAAAAGCCATAGAACCATGGGTGGCCCCTATCAGAAAGGTATGGAAAGAAGGTGCTGGTACAGTGCCTTGATGCCCTTAGCATGGCTTGTGCAGCACCAGTGTCCCTGGAGCTGTGAGAACTATGGTACTCTGAACAATAACCCTAAACCTTACCTGCATGGAATACTGAAGATGAGGCTTAGGTCACACAGCACTGTTGGTAGTCCAGATGAAAAAGGTGTGAAAGGGCAATACTGGTGCAGTGCCATGCTCTTTGATAAGCCTTTGCAGCACTAGTGTCCCTGAAGTAGTGGGCTTTGTGGATCTCCGAACTCTAACACTAAACCTAATCTGATTGGTTCTGAGGCTGAGGTTACCAAAACCATGAGTGGCTCAGCTGAGAAAGGTGTGGAAGGAGCAATGTGGGTGCAGTGCCTTGCACCCATTGGCATGCTTTTGAAGCACTTTTGTCCCTGGAGCTCAGAGCTTTGTGGATAGCTAAACCCAAACCCTAATATGGATGGATTTCCAGCTTCGAGTGCATATTGCCGTGAGTGGTCCAGATAGGAAAGGTGTTGAAGCAACAACATTGTTTCCATGCCGTGCTCTCCTTGGCATTCCTCTTGCAGCCCCAGTGTCCCTAAAGCTGAAGGCTTTGTGGATATCTGAACCCTAACCCTAAGTGTAATTCTAACCCTAATCTGGATGGATCTGCCACCTTATGTGCACATTTCCATGAGTGGTCCACATTGGAAAGGTGTGGAAGGGGAAATGGTGCAGTGCTGTGCTCTCCTTGTCATGACTTTTGCAGCACCAGTGTTACTGAAGCTGAGGGATTTGTGGATCTCTGTGTGAGGGAAACCATGTTGGTTTTGCATTATTGGGTATGGGTCTTTGTAATATTAAGGCTTTACAATATTAGAGCTTTAAGATCAATGTTAAAGCTTTGCAATATTAAGATTTTCCAACACTGAGGCTCAAGCTAAGTTACTAAGAAAACAAAACAAAGGGTTTGAGATACTGTAACTTTAAAACACACATTCTGTGATTAAAGACAGTATTATCTCTGGATGAAAATCACACTCTGTGCTTAAAAAGAATGCTCTCTTTGTGTAACCTGTGAAACTAAGAAGGTGCAAGCTGGTTAAACAGTAAATTGGGGTACCACATGTCTGCCAGAGAGTTATGAAATTGAACCATAAAAGGAGATTACTAAATAAGAGAAAGAAGAGTACAAAATTGAGAAAGGGGAGATGTAAACAGAGGCAGAAGAATTAGCATGTAGATTATACACATTGGATAAGCTGTAAACCTTGAAGTACCCAACCAATGGGGAAACAAGGGAGGCAACTTACAGATTGGATTGGAAATATGAATCATAGTTCTGATTTTGTTCTGCTTGCCTACTTGCTAGGACACTCATTTTTGCAAAAAAGTTAAATAAATAACTGCTTTACCGCTGTATCTACCCTGAACTTTTACAAGAAAAGATTTATCTAGGGACCATTTCTCACAATCTGGGGCTCGTCAGGGATCAAGGCGTTGTTGAGGGGACCTCCACCACCAAAGGACGGGGAGATGCATCCCATTGATTCCAATGGCCTCATGCAGAGTCAACAGGGTTGGCTAAATCTAACTGCTGACTAAATCCTGAGACCATTTTTATAAGGTAGACCCAGTGAATCAGAGGGAGAAAAAGAGAGAGAGGAAAAAGTAGCCACCACTTCAGCAACCAGGCAAATCCGTGCACAGACTAAGGTAAGAAAATTGGACTTTAAGTATTACCTTGGTGGATGGGACATTCTGAGAGACTTGAGTGAGTGTGGATGTCTGAGATGTACAAATAAGTACGAAGCAAGTATGAACTCTGGATCCATGTTTCTGTTATTCCAGGAAGATTACAGCTGGAAAAGGACAAAGTGTAAGGACTTGTAAAAAGGAGGGTTTGGGAAACAGAATGGGGCCTAAAAAAAATAGGCCTAAGAAAAAGAGAGGGTATGAGGGAAATCATCCCTGGAGCAACATTACTCCAGAAAGTCTCTTAGGAAGGACGCTAAAAAATAAAACAAAACTGGGAAGATGTATTATACAAAAGGAAAAGATAGGAAAAAGATTATATAGTACTGTTGTTTTATACTGACAAAGAAAAGCACTCAACCAGTGGCCATTTTTTGGCCAAAGTATGGGGCTGAGGAAACATAAGAATGTCAGGCTTTAAATCTTTATATAGATGTCAGTGAGTGATAGGTTAAAACTTAATAAGCAGAAGTTCAAGTTAAATAGATATGAGGAAGAAGATCTTTACCATGAAGGTGGTGAGAAACGAGAAAATGTTGCCCAGAGAAGTGATAAATGTACTATTCCTGGCAGTGTTCAAGGTCAGGTTGGAAGGAATCTTGGGTGACATGGTTTAGTGTGTGAAATCCCTCCCCATAGCAGGAGGGTTGGAATTAGATGATCTTAAGGTTCATTTCTCACAAGAGGGACCTCATTGTGCACCAGATACATTCAGATTAGGGTTAGGGTTAGAGTTTGGTTTAAGGATCAGAGATACACAGAGACCTCACCTCTAGGGACACTAGTGCTGTAGAAGGCATGCCAAAGAAAGCATAGCAGTACACCAACATTGCCCCTTTTGCACCATTCCCATCTGGACCACTCAAGGCAATGCACACTCTAAACCTCAGCTAAATTCAGATTGAGTTTAGGGTTAGGGTTAGAGGTAGAGGTAGAATTAGGTATGATGTTCAGAGATTCACAAAGCCCTCAGCTCCACAGACACTGGGTCTGGAAAAGGCATGCCGGGGAGCGCACAGCATTGCAACTCACAGTAATGTACATCTAAAGCCACAGATGCTTTCTAAATGAGTTAGGGTTAGGTTTAGGTTTACAGTTAGAATTAAGGTTCAGAGCTCCACAAAACCTTCAGCTACAGTGACAGTGGTGTTACAAATGTCATACCACAGAGAACATGGCACTGCACCAACATTGCCCCTTCTACACAATTCCAATCTGGACCACTCATGGAAAAAGGCATGTAATGCTGCAGATCTGTTAGGATTAGGGTTAGGATTAAGGTTAGGGTTAAAGTTAGATTTAGGGTTCAGATATCCACAAAGCCCTCAACTCCAGGTATGCTGGGGACACAAAATGCATGCCAAGGAGAGCACAGCACTGCACCAAAATTACTCATTCCACCCCATTCCAAACTGTACCACTAATGGCAATGTTCATGCAAATACGTAGGTACATTCGGATTAGAGTTAGGGTTGGGATTAGTGTTCAGGTATCGCTGAATTCCCAGGACACTAGGGCTAAAAAGGGAATTCAAAGGAGAGCACAGAACCAACGTTGAGTATTTCATGCATTTCCCGTCTAGACAACTCATGGTAATATGTACATAAAGGTGAAGATCAATTCAGATTTGGATTAGGGTCAGAGTTACAGTTAGGGTTAAGAGATTCACAAACACTACAGTTTTAGGAATGCGGTACTCCAAGAGGAATTCAAAGGAGAGCACAGTACTACACTAGCATGGAATCTTTCACAGCATTCAGTCTGGTACTCTAATGGAAATGTTCACGTAGATTTGCAGATCTATTGGGATGACTGTTATGCTTAGAGTGAGAGTTAGGGTTAAGTGATTCATGAAGGCTTCTGCTCTAGAGACACTGTAGCTGCAAGAGTCATGCCAAGGAGAACACGACACGGCACCAATATTGCGATTTTCACACTATTCCAGTGTGGAACACTCATGGCAATGTGCATGTAAATCCACAGATCCATTCAGATTAGGGTTATCATTAGTTGGGGTTAGGGTTCAGAGATGCACGAAGCCCTCAGCTCCTGGAAAACTGATGTTGAAAGAGGCAAGTCAAGGATGGCACAGAACCTCCTCAGCACTGCACCTTTCACACTTCTGTCATCCGGACCACTCACGGAAGTGTGCACATAGTGACCGATCCATTCGGATAAGTGTTAGAGTTCGGATACAGAGATCCACAAAGCCCTCACATTAAGGACAGTAGAGCTGCAAAGCGTATGTGAAGGAGGACACAGCACTACACCAACATTACTTCTTCCACACCATTCCAATCGTGACCCCTTATTGCAATGTGCACGTAAAGCCAGAGATTAATTTGGATTAGAGTTAGGGGTACCGTGGACCTCTAAAACCTAACCTTAACCCTAACCCTAACCCTAACCCTAACCCTAATCCGAATGGTTCTGCAGGCTTGGGTGCATATTGCCACTAGTGGTACAGATTGAAATGGTGTGGAAGCTCAAAGTTGGTGCAGTGCCATGCTCTCCTTCATGTGCCCTTTTCAGCCCATCTGTCCCTGGACTTGAGGGCTTTGTTGGTCTCTGAACCCTATACCTCTATCCTTAATCAGAATGGCTTGGCAGATATATGTGCACATTACCATAAGTGGTGCAGATTGGAATGGTGTCGAAGAGGCAATGTTGGTATAATGCCTTGCTCTCCTTGGCATGCATTTTGCAGTCCCAGTGTTCCTGGAGCGGAGGGATTTGTGGATCTCTGAACCCTAACCTTAACATTATCCCTTGGCCTAAACTTAATCCGAATGGTTCTGTGGCTTTAAAAGCATATTTCAATGAGTGTTCCAGATTGGTGTAGAAGAAGCAATGTTGGTACAGTGCCATGCTCTCCTTGACACCGGTGTCCATAAAGGTGAGTCATTGTAGATGTCTGAACCGTAACGCCAAACTCTAACCCTAACACTATCCTGAATAGATCTGTGGATATATGTGCACATTGCTATGAGTGGTAGAGATTGGAAAGGTGTGAAAAAGTCAGTGGTGGTGTAGTGCCATGCTGTCCTTTGCATGCCCTTTTCAGCCACTCTATCCATGGAACTGAGGACTTTGTGGATCTCTGAACCCTAACTGTAGCTCTAACCTTAATCAAAATCCAAATGGATGCACATCACTGTGAGTGGTCTAGATGGGAAAGGTGAGAAAGGGACAATGCTGGTGAAGTGCCGTGTTCCCCTGGGCATGCCTCTTGCAGAACCAGTTTGCCTAAAGCTGAGGTCTTTGTGGATCTCTGAACTCTAAACCTAACTCTAACCCTAAACCTAATACAAATGGATATACGAATTCACGTGCACATTTATAGAATCAATCGTAGACTAATAGAATCATAGATTCATAGAATCATAGAATAGTTAGGGTGAGAAAGGACCTTAAGATCATCTAGTTCCAACTTCCCCGCTGAGGGCAGGGACGCCCCCCACTGAACCATGTCACCCAGGGCTCTATCCAACCTGACCTTGAACACTGCCAGGGATGGAGCAGTAACAACTTCCTTGGGCAACCCATTCCAGTGCCTCGCCACATTTACAGTACTGAACTTCCTCCTTATATCCAATCTAAACTTCCCCTGTTAACTCTCTAAGCCTAAACCTAGACCTAGCCCTAACTTTAATGGATCTGTGGATTTATGTGCACATTAACATGAGTGGATCAGATGGAAAAGGTGTGAAAGGGACAACGTAGATGCAATGCCATGCTCTCCTTGCCATGCCTCTTGCAGCACCAGTGTCCCTAAATCTCACTGCTTTGTGGATCTCTGAACCTTAAATTTAACTTTAGCCTAAACCTAATTAGAATGCATCTGTGGATTTACTTGCACATTTCTAGATGTCCAGATGGGAAACGTGAAAAGCACAATGCTGGTGCAGTGCCATGCTCTCCTTGCCATGCCTCTTGAAGCACCAGTGTCCCTAAAGCTGAGTCATAGATCTCTGAACCCTAAGAAAAAACTAACCATAAAACTAATCCAGATGCTTCTGTGGATTTAAGAGCAAATTGCCATGAGTGGTCAAGATGAGAAAGCTGTGAAAGGAACAATGTTGGTATAGTGCTTTGTTATCCTTGGTATGCTTCTTGCAGCACCTGAATCCCTAACGTGAAGGCTTTGTGGATCTCTGAACCTTAGTCACTGGACTGTTCTTATCTCAACCTGTGGGAGTTGCATTCTTTCAATTCTCCTCCCCATCCCTCCAGCAGAGGGGGAAGGAAGGGAGGGGGGAGTAAACAAGTGGCTGTGTGGTTCTGAGTTACCAGTTGGGTTTAAACCACCACAACCCTAGCTCTAACCCTAACCATAATTCAATTGGATCTGCCCCTCTGAATGTTAATTGCCATGACTGGTACAGAAAGAAAAGGTTTGGAAGCAACCATGTTGCTCTGTCCTTGACATGCCCATTTCATCACCAGTTTCTCTGGAGCTGAGGGCTTTGTGGATCTCAAACCCTGACCCGAACCTTAACCTCAATACAAATGGATCTGCACCTTCAAGTACATATTTACATCACTGGTCCATATTGGAAGGAACAATGTTGAAGCAGTGCCATGCTCCCATTGGCATGCCATTTGCAACCCCAGTGTCCCTGGAACTGAGCACTTTGTGGATTTCTGAACCCAAACTTTAACTCTTACCCTAATCCGAGCGTATCTGCTGCGAAACATGCATATTACTGCAAGTGCTCCAGATGGGAAATGAGGAAGGGGCAATGTAGGTAAGTGGCATGCTCTCCTTGGAGTGGCTTTTGTAGCACCAGTGTCCCTGGAACTGAATTTGGTGGATCTCTGAACCCTAACCCTGACTAAAGCCCTAAACCTAATCCAAATGGATCTCCGGCTTTAAGAGAAAATTGCCATGAATGGCCCATGTCAGAAATATATGAAAGTGTGTATTTTGTTACAGTATCGTGCTCCCTGAGAATGCCTTTTCCTGTGCAAGTGTCTCTTGAAGTCAAGGCTTTTTGTATCTCTGAACCTTAATCCTAACGCTGACCCTAACCCTAACCTTAACCTCAATCCTAATGGATGGACAGCTTGGAGTACGTATTTCCGCTAGTATCCATATGGGAAATGTGTGGAAGGAACAATGCTGGTGCAACAGTACTCTCCTTTGCATGCCTTTTTCATCACCAGTCTCCCTGGAGAGGAAGGCTTTGTGGATCTCTGAACCCTAACCCTAAATCCAACCCTAACCTCATTCCAAATGGAGCTGCAGATTTATGTGCACTTTGCCATGAGTAGTCCAGATGGGAAAGGTGTGGAAGGGCTAATTTTGTGACAGTGCCGTGGTACCCTGGGAATGCCTTTTCCTGTGAAAATGCCTCTTGAAGTGAGGGCTTTGTGGATCTCTGAACCATAACCCTAACTCTAACCCTAACTCTAATCTGAATGGATCTGCAGCTTGAAGTGCACATTGTCATTAGTGATCCAGATGGGAAAGGTCTCGAAACAACACTGTTGGTGTAGTGCCACTCTCTCCTGTCATAACTTTTCAATCGCAAGTGTTCCTGGGGCTGAGGGCTTTCTGCATCTCTGAACCCTAACTGTAAGACTAACCCTAACCCTAATCCTAATGGATCTGCAATTTCATATGCCCATTGTCATGAGTGGTCCAGATGGGAATGGTGTGGAAGGGGCTCTGCTGGTGCAGTGCTTTGCTCTCCTTGGCTTGTCTTTGGAAGCACCATTGTCCCTGGATCTGAGGGCTTTGTGGATCTCTGAACCCTAAACCT
This sequence comes from Psilopsiagon aymara, assembly GCA_024733675.1. Taxonomy (NCBI): domain Eukaryota; kingdom Metazoa; phylum Chordata; class Aves; order Psittaciformes; family Psittacidae; genus Psilopsiagon; species Psilopsiagon aymara. The sequence continues at coordinate 43,322 of JANRGW010017373.1, read as the reverse complement.
AACCATAATAGCAACTCTCACCCTTACCTGAAACCAAATGGATCTGCTACTTTACTTCACATTTAGTGAGTGGTCCATATTGGAAAGGTGTGGAAGAGACAATGTTGGCGCACTGCTGTACTCTCCTTATCATGTCTTTTGCAGCGACTTTGTCTCTGGAACTGAGTGCTCTGTGAATCTCTGAACCCTAACCCTAACCCTCATCTCATTCTGAATGGATTTGCATCTTTAAGTGCGCATTTCTGTGACTGGTCCGTATAGGAAAAGTGTGCAAGCAACAATGCTGTTGCAGTGTCATGCTCTCTTTGGCATGACTTTTGCAACACCAGTGTCCCTGGATCTGATGGGTTTGTAGAACCTTTGACGCTAAGCCTAATTCTAACCCTAATCTGAAGGGTCTGCAGCTTTTCGTTCACATTGTCTTGAGTGGTCCAGGTCTGAAAGGCATCGAATGGGCAATGTTGGTCCAGTGCCCTGCTCTCCCTGACGTGACTTTTGTAGCACACTGTCCCTGGAACTGAGGGCTTTATGGATCTCTGCACCCTAAATGAACTTTAACCCTAACCTCAATGCAAATGGATCTTCAGGTGTACGTGCTTTGAGTGGTCCATGTGGGAAAGGTATGGAACTGGCAATATTGGTGTAGTGCTGTACTCTTCTTGGAATGGTTTTTCACCACACTTTTCAGTGTCTCTTGAATTGAGGGCTTTGTGTGTGTCTCTGAACCGTAAGCCTAACCCTAAGCTTAAGCCTAACCTTAACCTTAATTGATCTGCTGCTGTGGTCACCAGCACTATAGTTGCCTTAGATGGCAAAGTTGTTGAAGAGGCAATGTTGGTGCACGGCCGTCTTCCCGTTTGCTGCTTCTTGCATCACCAATGTCCCTGGTTGTGTAGGAAGAATAGATCTAATCAGCAAACTGATTTGTGTCCTGTCCCCACTCCAGTGGGCAATTTCTGTTGTAGAAATGAGACTAGCAATCTTTAAAATACATCATACTATTGATAGAAGGCCACTAGCTTCCTTTTCTGTCTTCTTTTGGGTTCATATTCTGGTGTATGTAGGTCTCTAGTACTAACTCTTGTTTCAGCAGACCCATTGTTTTAGCAGTACTGTGTAAAATATACAGTAGCTCATACACTGGCCTCTGCTAGTCATTCATTTATTCGGATAGATAGGGAAACACCAGTAATTCCCCATTTTCTTTCATTCTTTGGGCTGTTGCAAACATTGATTTGTGTGTTTCAGCAGGGACAGTTTTAGTCCATTGTTTGATGAGGAAGGAAAAGAGAATGGGAATAGATTTTGTTGTCAGTGCTTTTTCTTATTGAAGAAAATCCTTACTTTCTAGTAATATTGTTCCTCCTCTAGGTTTTTCCTTAGCAATGCAAAAATAAATGTTCTGGACACAAAGTGGAATCTTGCACTGCTTTTGTCAATAAACCTGTGCCAAAATTAAATATAAACTTTCAAATACCAAATGATCAACTTTCTTAAAGAGGAGCATGGGCATTTTTAGTCAATGCAGAGGAAAAGATCAGATTGCAGTGTTATACATATCAGATCAAATATAATATTTTATGCTTCTTCATATGATACAAATTTCATTGCTGTCTGTAATATAAAAAAATATATTAAAGTTGTTGTGAAATGTCTGATTGTTCTCCAAGTGATCTTTGCCATTGGTACACATGTGCGCAGCTCCTGAGTGAATATCAGTGCACCTCCAGCGGCACCACAGGAAATTTCAGAAAGCGCCACCCGTACGGAGAAGTTTACTTACAGACTTTTTTGGCAATGAGTCTGTGCAGTGTGGCTTATTGAAACTTAGAAGAGCAGAAAGGTATTTCAAATCCCAGGCATTCAATGAATGAGATATACAATGAATTTCATGTGGATCGGCCCCCTGGAGGCTTGTCACAATAGATAAGGCAAAGTAGATAGATGCTGCATTAGTTCATGTAGGCTTCTGAGTAGCAGAGCTAATAACTGAACCATAACTTCACTTCCGGACACAAGGCTACTATATACTGTCCTCCTTTGATCTGTTCACCCATTGCAGCAAACTAGAAAATATAATAAAACTTCTTAAATACATGCAGGAAGAAAACCAGTGAAATCTTGTAAAACATCCAAAATATTCCACAAGAAACACCTTTTATTAACTCTTTTAAAGAGAAAGGTGCCAGGCATACTTTTTATTTCTAGCCCTCAACTTACATAAACTTTTTTTCAATTATTTGTACATGGGACAGCAGTAAAAACTTCATGTGTGATAGACTGTGCTTTTGTTTTAGAAATTATTCCTTTTTCTATTGTCTTATTGAGAAGACGATATGGAGACACCTCAGCTGGAACTGCGGTAGAACAGCATACTTTGTTCAGACATCGACTCATTTTTTTTTCTCATTGGGAGATTAATTTTGCAATGAATAGAGTAATGCTGAGGTGTTGCTTTTCACCAGCTCTCAGTAGCTGAGTACTATGGGGACTGTGTGGGAGCAAGAAGTATGGAATGTGCCATGTGAGGACATTGATCCAGGATTCTCAGTGTGGAAAGACGAAGTAGTGTGGGGGTTTTGGGGTTTTTTTGCTGCTCCCCCAGATTCCTTTGACTATTAATACTGCCTCTGTGCGTAACACACACCTTTCAGCTGCCCCGAGGGACCTTATTGAGGGGAAAAATACACAGCTACACAACTGTTTACTTATAAAGGCAATTTTGTTTTCCGAGGTAGTCACATGCAGTAATTTCTCATATTATTCATTTTCTGAAATTGTAGGTGAATTATTGACTGGAACTTCCATTGAAAATTTTATGACTCTACGATTTTTCTTTCAAAAAATTTTTTATGTGTCCATTACATTTGACTCTTTTTTGCACCACAGAAAAAAAACTCACAGTGAGTGCATTGGCTGTGATTTAGATTTTGAGGTATTTTGTAGCTCAGCATTATGGCTGAGCAAATAAAGGGGTGATAGTGCATGTGCTATTGTCGCTTCTAATCTAAATGCCAAAAAAACGACTACTAAGGAAATAACTATCTTTGCACTCAGAGATAAAATTGCATACCATCACCACTTTTAACTGGCTTCCTGTTATAATCAAGTAAGAGAGGGACAACACAGTTCATAATATCTATTTTTTATTTAATATGAAGTTTCCAATAAGTGGATTTTGGAATAATCACAATTGGAATAATCATAATGTATATACAAATAAATTTACTTTTCAAACTGTTTGCATACATACAAGTTAATAGAGTATCAGTTGAAACTTTTTTTGTGAATGCTCCCTGAAGGACAGTATGTTCTTTGACTGAATAAAAGCACAATTAAAGATAATTAAACACTGATTTTTAGGTAAAAGTAAGTAATATATAAATTTAAATCCTATTTGCTTTTAAAAAAATGAGGTCTGGAAAGCTTTGAAATCAAGTTCTGAAATCAGAATTCTCCAGTAAGTCATAATTTGAGAGATGAACAAATTGCTCCATAACACTAACCTATTTTATTGATAATAAGATGTTGACATTTTAGTAGCTATTGCCTACAATATTCTTACTACTATAGACTGAGAATTCCCATTTCAGAAGCAGTCCTCCAATGTATCTTAATTCTTATTCTGTGAATCATTATTTGTTTTCTGGTTCATTTTGACAGATGAGATTCCCTGCTACTAACACAATTTTATTTTATTTTTTTTCCCCTGACATTTCATATCACTTATTTCCACTAAGTCAGGGAACAGGCAGATTTTTGCTTGCAAGGCTCCCAAATCTTTGTTTCCCAAGTCATATGAGTTAGCTTGTTCCAGTACAAAAAACAATCCATGCTCCCATACCTGCTTCCAATATGACTTAATAACTTTAATGGACTATTTCTCTGGGTAATTAACTGCTGAGTGGAGAATTTGCACATATCTTGGTTGACAAACAGTTTCTGCAGTGTTCCATTTTAACAGTGCATAAAAAACCCCAAAGACCTTGTGAGTGACAACTGTAGGAGAGGTCTTTGTCTGTGGTTACACAAATAGAATTTTAATGTATATGAAATTTGCTATAATGTTGCTGCTTTGCTTTTCTTTAATGATTACTTAGGCTTTCCAAAGTGTATGTACAAATTGGTGCCAGAATAGGCTTGCTTGGTTGCATAGCAGTGTGGCATTTCTTTTCCTGCACCTCATCATTGATGGTCCATTACACAAGGAGCCCCAGGAAACTCTGCCCTGTTGATTCCACAGGTATTTAGAGTCTCTAAACTAGTGCCGTCAGTAATGTAGGATCCTTAAGGCTGAAGCATAGTAACTCCATCTTGTTCAAGGAGCAGTTGCACTCAGAGGCAGTCCCAGGATGCCATCAGGCCTATTGTCCCTCAGAAAGATTAATCACTGTGTTGAGGATTTGGTCCTTTATTTTTCAAATGTAACATTTTTCCCTTATTACCAATGGCCCTGGCTTTCTAGGCCACAACTATTCATGTTTGTTCATTTTTCACTGACCTAGTAGTTGCATTAAAGTTAGTTCTGCAGTAACTGAGTGTCACCTTTCTGGGGGCCACTTTACAAGTAGCCATTAACTAATATACACACAAGCGGGTAGGTATGTAAAAATATAAACAAAGATATTTGGGAAAACAATGGGATTCTTTGTTTGAAGAGGATTCTCTTCTGTTTCACTACTTAAAAGTTATGAATATTATTGAGGAATGAAATAAACAAAAATAAGTAGTTAAAATTTTCTCTTGGCCTGGGGATGAGCTCTCTTGATGACCCTGGCTCTGAAGTTCCTCTTTTTCAAAATCCATCCTTTTTCTGCGCTCTCAGTGTTAAGCGCGGGATTCTTGCGATTCACAGGTTACTGTCACTGTGTGCATCTACTAATGAATAACATATAGGATGCAGGCAAATGTGCAATAACTTGGGTGCCTAACAGCTTGGAAAACAGACATTCATTTGTCACATTCTTCACGGAGAGCAGCTGAAAGCCTTGTGTCAGCCACAACTTGTTCTCTAATGAAACTAATCTTGGTTTATTGCTGCTTTCTCAGATAGACAGGTGCAGCTCAATTTGGATCATGCTTTTTTTGTTGTTGTTTCAGATTGGGGATTTTTTTGTTGTGTTGATTTTGGTACAAACAAGCATGTCATCACTGTCCTGCTTAGCCAGCTCCAGGGTACAGTGTAAGGTTACTGGGATACCATTTGTGACAAAAGAAAGACTTTAAAAAACATTAGTGGTACAAAGCATTTTTCTTGCCAACAATGAGTTAGATCAAGCATGTGGTGGTAGTAGTATAGAACATGCATGCAGTGCAGGATGTCCTAAGAGTTGTGAGATCAATTCAGCTTTGCTCAGCCATGTCCACAGCCAATATCTTAAGATGCTGACATGCCTCAGCTTGATAGGGTGAAGAAATTTAACTGCTTGGATAAGGTTGAAGACGTAGTCCGGGCAAGAAGAGAAAACAAACCAAAACATGGCTTAGAAGCTTGACTGCACACCTTAGCAACAAGCTGATGGCTGACAACACAATCAGTGCAAATCACCTTTCCTCCAGAAAAAAAAAAAGATTAACAAGCCCTGTGTTGAAAAGGAATCAGTTGGTCTCTACATCTTCCGTGCTCTATCTGGTGTCAAGCAGTGACTCCAACAAAACCAATTACACTGCTTTTCCTTCCTGTATCATAAGGCCTGTCAGTGTTGTGGGATGACAACTTCTTAAGAAGACTCTGCCTCCAAAATGCAAAACTGTATCCTGAATTTAAAAATTTCTGCTGGAGCAGAACACAGCAAGTACATTTATGGCTTTTGAAAACCTTTTTGTGAAAGAAATAAAGCAGCGACTTATTGCAAAAAAGTTCATAGAGCCTTAGGTAAAATTGGAAGCCCACTTAAGTCAGTGCAAGGGTCTTCATGCTAAGATCATTGATACATTGGTTGCAAAGCTTTTATTTTATTCACGCAGTTCAAGTCTGTCATTAAGTGTATAAAAGACTGCAGCAGTGTCAGCCTATTGACTCTTTTTTTTAAATGAAAGGTAGTTGTTTTCTGAATAAATTATCAACATAATATTGTTTTTGAAATTACCTTAGCCTACTTTAATGCCTTAACAACGACAACAAATAAGCAAACTCCAGAATTTGTCATCAGTAGCCATCTACCACATGATGCAACATATACACAAAAGGCACAGGCATTATTAGGCATCTGCCACTACCAGTTGGGGGAACTAAACCTGTCCACAATGTTTCATTAATTTCTGTTCTCAGCAAAGCTTGTGTCCTTTGTTCTATGTTTGGTGGTCTGCAAAGAATCACAAGCAGAGAAACCTGATGCCTGTCATAGGCCAGGTTGACCTTTGTGGGATCTGACCCTTATTCATTTTCTGACAAAATATGATACATGGAGAAATTATAACCAAAAACAGGCTGCTGAGATTTACAAAATTCCTGATTGAGAAACAAAGTTAGGGATCTAAACAGCTGCTAAATTAAAGAATAGTTAAGTGTTTGAGGTGGTGGGATAGAAAAAACAGGATGGAGAATGGCTAGGAGTACCTCAAGATAGGCAGGAATTTTTAGGGAGCTGCAGATAAGTTCAAGCAGATGTAACCTGGCTTGGAATAACTAGTGGGCAATACAGTACCTTCTAGAGAGCAAAGTAATGAAAACCTGAGCTCTTGGGACTGAACTGGACAAAAATACATGAAAAAATAATGTATTGGCAGAGATTCAGTGATGCATGTTAACCCTCTTCAAATAGGTCTATGATGTGAAAATCCTTATGAATCTAATAGCCCCAAGTAACTGAAAATGTAGATGATTAAGTCCTAAAAAAAACCAAACCAAAACCCATAAGAAATGTAAGGCAAAACTGCGTATTGGAACTAAAATGCATGGGATCACACAGTCCTATATTTTTTTCAGTATTATATTTTTAGATGCAGCTAGGTCACTGACATTTCTGAGTTATGATGTCATTAGTCATTCTAGTGTATAATTTGGTAGAGGGGTTCTTTTTCTGATATAAGAATTTCATGTAGTGTTTTTATACTGAATGATCAGATTAAAATCAGAAGTAACAATGTTATATCTAGCTTATTCAGGCTAAGTTTGATGAAAAGGTTTAGAGGCTTGTTTGGTTGGATTTTTTGTTTATTGTCTTCTTGCAATGGTTATTGTGGTGCAGGAGTGAATGCAAAGATAAGTCCTTTTACTCAAATTGACAAATCTTAATTTTGGCTGTTTTTTCTACTGGAAGCTCTGAATCAAAGCAGGTGATATTGTCCCCCATAGATCCAAGGGAACCAGAAACTGCAGCTAACTATGAATTAGAGATTTTAGAACAAATCTGGGGGAATATGGCCCTGAAGGAAACGATTCTTCTTTTGCTGCCTTCAATCTTAAAGTTACAATGGTTCATATATAAAATAAAACAATTGTATCTCTGAAATGCACATATATGTATATATAAAAGTTGCTGACAGAGTATCATGCTGGTCCTCAGAAAGCAGGCTGGGCATCCAGAAACTTGTTTCGTAATTTGAAACTACTTCAAGCAAACAAAAAAAAAATCGTGCACTGAAGTTTGAGTGGGCATAGCCAATGCAGGGAGAGCATCCTGCAGGGAAGCTTGGCTGAGATGCCACATCACATTTCGTTGGGTAATCTAAGCAGCAGGAGGGTTACAAGCCAGGACAGAATGTCATTACCTTGTCAACTAAGGTTATTTAACCAGTTTTCTAATGTTTCCCCGTAATGTAATGACTTTTTCGATGTCAATACTTAAATGTCCTGAAGATCAGTCAGTCTTCTCACCCAAGAAAGCACTGCTAAGGCCCACATATTTATCAAAATGTTTATGTTTCATTTGGTCTTCGATTTCTTGCTACATAGAAATAAAAATGTTTGAGGAAATAGTCATTATTCTAAGTTTCATTTCTTTTAAGTTCTTACTGCTTCAAAATACTGTGTTTATATGCATATATCATTAAATTGTTTGGCTTTCTTTGTATGTAGTATGTTCCGTGTTTACTTTCTATAGTAACCATTAAAGCAGTGATATAATTATGCCAAAGTGTGAACTCTTCAGGAATGCTTCACTATAGAAATTTTTATATTGGCCACTAACACTCCTGGACTTCAAGGCAATGCTGCCACTGGTTTTGTGAATCAATTTGGTTAAGTAATTTCATTGCTCTGCATGTGTTTTTCCTTTTACAAAATGCAGGTATTGACTTTTGTCTCTTTTGCTGATGCAAAGTGCTTTGTTGAGCAAAATAATATACATACATGCACAGTAACAAAGGCTTGGCATTATCACAGCTGAGGGATTCAAGGTGAAAGTAGAATTTAGACTGCAAAAATTAATGTGGAAATGTGGCTAGTGACTTATTTAAACACATTTAGCAAAAATATAAGATGCAAAAGTGCTGACTGGGTTTTATTATCTGGGAATTTTAGCTGGGACCCTGGAGATCTTCAACAGGAATTCTTGCTTCTGAGAATGACTTCATTTTAGAAGTAATCACAGTTTCCTTTTCTTGATTTGTGTCATTCTTTAGATACATAAATGCATGCACAGCTATGAAAATTAATAAAAGTAACAGTCAGGAGTAGGGGGCACCAGTCACATAAACACACCTTTTTTATTTGTTTTTTTTTCGTAATCCGTTAGAAAATCCCAGTTTATTTGCCCAATCCTGTGCATTTTTTGGGCTCATATACCAGTTCTCACTGTAGCAAAACTGCAGCATTATGGCACTGATACTTCCCATTAATTGTAATGAGGCAGCTGTATAAGCATTTTGGAAAATTTGTTCACTTTTGTGAGAACTTAACTTCGCCTTCTTTACATTTTCATTTATTTAGCCAAGACAAAGAGTTTTCCATAACTTCATTTTTAAATCTATCAACCCTTTTTTTAGAACCATAGAATAATTAGGGTTGTAAAGGACCTTAAGAAAACATCAAGTTCCAACCCCCTGCATGGGCAGGGACACTTCACACTAAAGCATGCCACACAAGGCTTTGTCCAACCTGGCGTTGAACACCGCCAGGGATGGAGCAGTCACAACTTCCTTGGTCAACCCATTCCAGTACCTCACCACCCTTACAGTAAAGAATTTCTTCCTCATTTCCAATCTAAACTTCCCCTGTTTAAGTTTGAACCCATTACCCCTTGTCCTCTCTCTACAGTCCCTAATGAAGAGTCCCTCTCTAGCACCCCTATAGGCCCACTTCAGATGTTAGAAGGCTGCTATGAGATTTCCACACAGCCTTCTCTTCTGCAAGCTGAACAGCCCCAACTTTCTCAGCCTATCTTCATATGGGAGGTGCTGATCATCCTCTGACCATCCTTGTGGCCCTCCTCTGGACTTGTTCCAAGAGTTCCATGTCCTTTTTATGTTGAGGACACCAGAACTGCACACAATACTCCAAATGATGTCTCAAGAGCTCAGAGTAGAGGGGCAGGTTCACCTCCCTCGACCTGCTGGTCACGCTCCTTTTGATGCAGTAAGTCGAGATTTCTTCATTTTAAATTTATCAGTTCCCAGGTTCCCATTGATTTGATATATAACTAAATCAATGGCATGTTTTCAGAAGTAAGTCCAGGGTATTTAATTTCACATTGCACTTTGCCTAGATGATAGCTTTCCTCCCAGGTTATGTCAGTGTTTTGAGCAGATGTTTTTAAGAGTGTCTTGAGCATTCTAGTGCAGCAATTGTTGGTTTGTTTTTTTTTTTTGATGATGCAGCATACCTCCGAAGGCTGTGAAACTGTCATTTAAAAAGGCATCAGCTATGTGTGTACCCAGAGGCACCAAAGAGGTTTATGAAGACTCTGGTTGTTGCATGTCAGATAATATATCCAGAAGGAAAACAACATGAAAAGATTGCTTAAATGATCAGAAACGATTTAAGCATTGTTTCTGCTTAAAACAGAAATGATGAATAACGACATAACACTAAGAATTTCTGAGCATTAAACCAGTAACTAGGCACACTTCTCAGTTCTCCTCAAACAAAGCCTCTCAGGAAAACAAAGCAAGTCAAAAACAAGTAGCACAGACTGGTCTTCTTTCTCCCAGTTTTGATCCTTTGCCTGCTACTTTGAAGAGTGAGTTGCATAATAGTTTGAATGAACTATTAGCATTTTAATTATTTAAAAGGCCATCAATATGAGGGAGAGCTACGCTAAAACCTAGAGAAAAAATCTGAAAACAACCAGATAAGACAGAAACAAACTATAGGCAAACTTATAAAAGATAGCTGAAGTGGAGAAATGAACCTTATGGAAGAGTGTGTTTGGAGACCACTGCCCTTGGCTCATTCACCTGCCTATGGCAGTGAAGAACTGTATTGGATCTAACCATGTTTGCTGTCTCAGCGTTCGTATCTCCTTATTTAATAGAATATAACTTGGTTTTATTTTATCTATTCATTTGCTGAGCCGTTGATTTATATAGTTACCTTTGCTAATTTTAGAAGCTGTATGGCAGGTGCTTTCTGAAGTAGAATGATGACCCACAGTTTTGACTTGTGGGATAGCAAAAGCCACTTTTAGGAAGAAAACAGGAGTTAGTTTTGAAACCGAAGTATTTTATGCTTTTAACAAAATAAAAGAAATTAAAAAAAATAATTTGTGACTAAATGGATTGGAACTAGTAATGGCACAAGAATGTTCAATAACTGAGCTGAATTTCCCTATTGCTACAGCGTATGTGGTATTCCTTCTCTGAAACTAGGCTGCCTGCATGAATAAGATCATGTTTTATGATAAAAGTAATGCAGCCTGATACCCTAAAATACTTTAAGACTACAGAGAAACAGAAGTTTATGTAGCATTTGAGAAAGCTTGCTAAAGACAGTGCAAGCAGGGAAGCATGAAAAGCTCCCTTAAAGTATCAGACAGAAGTGTGCTATTACAGACACAGTTTCAGAGTAGAAGTTAAGTATGCATATCTGCAGGACTCCAGGGTTTTCCTTTCTTACCAATCCCTGGAAACTAAGTTTGAAAGTTTATTTGGTTTCCCCTTCAGACCCAAAAACCAGTTTACTGGAAGAGATGCATAAACCATATGTATTTTCTAATGCTTTGGTATCCTGTATTTTGGATAGTTCCAAAATACAGATTTAAGCAGCCAGTCTCAAGTTAAAATCATTCCTGGAGCAACCCCAGAAGTCTGGGTGTTCAATGTCACTGCTTCAGGTCTGCCCCATCTAACTGCCACAGCTACTTTCTGTTTTCTTTCAAGGACATGTTCTTGAAAAGGGCAACGGCTGGTGGAGAATATTTCCTACAGGAAACAATAATGTGGGGGATGAGTAGAAGGACTTGAAAACAAGAATTATTTAAATACTTTGGCAGAATATGTATGACACAGAGGATGGGAAAGGCAGAGAAGTGCAGGGTCATCAGCTGGAGGAAATGCTGGCTTCTGAGCAGCTGGCTTTTCAGAGAAGATCACTGCTTTGAAAGATCTCAGATGCTTCAGCTGTAAGACTGAACACACAGTATAATTCTTTCAGTATAAGCATTCATGGTGTCTCTAACTGCATGGTTGCATTTCCATAGTTGTCATAATCTTCTTCAGATGAATCCTGAGTAGTTAAGAATGAAGAACAGAGAAACAGCATAATGATTATGGTTAGTAGAGCGCAGCATTAAACAATCAGTAACAAACTCTAAAACAACTGTGAAAGAGGGGGCTGGAAGGAGGATGCTGTTGCAATACAATTACTTGTCTGTGCCTCCCTCTCCGAATGTTAGCATATATAATGCACTGCTTTGCTATTGTACCTGCATTGCAGAAAACTAACAGAAGAAAATAATTTCTCCATCCTTTTAAGTCATAGAACTAAACACAAGTAACTTTTGTAGTCTTTCCCTTTAGATTCTCCAGAACGATACACTCTCCCCTGGGCTTTTGTTTTGGAGAAGTACCTGGGTCCTCCTGACATAGGAGTCACTAAAGGACCTTCTGCAGCTGGCCTGGACACACAGATCCTATCAAGTCTTTCAGGGAGTGACTTGACTTTTATAGGAGAGCATCTCAGGTGAAGGTTTAGTGGAAGGTAACCACAGCAGTTTTGTAAGTTTTTTTTGGGCATAGGAGTGAAGAAGAGTTTGGTGTGAGTGTGAGTATTGTAGGGAAACAAAGTGGTATCTGGTAAATGGAGAATGAGGAAAAGCTGCAGATGTCACTGAAATGGAAGTATGAGGAGTGAGGCATTGGATCTGGGGGAGAATTTGAGAGATAAATGGGAAATATGTTTCTTTGTTATATATATCTGGGCTGATGCTATCAGCATCCACAGCTAATACTCCAATTATTTGTATTGCCCTTTAATTAAAAAAAAAATAAAAAATCGTAGAAAGCAGAAAGGTTTCTCCCTTTCACCCTTTCTCCTCAAATGTCTCATTGAAATCTACATGAGGAGTACAGAGGTATTTTTCTCCTTACAACTCATCTATGTCTTAAACCTATCATAGACGACTGTAGCTAGTGGCTTATGAATTTCTTTTTTGAGGTGAAGCTGCCTTTCTTACAATGAAATTTTAAAATAGTCATGAACTCCTTCCATTTCCTCTCTGCTGAGCAATATTACACAGTTCAACAGGGTCAGTGTGGTCATATCTTCCAGGCTGTTAGAGGAAGCTTGGTGTGCATAGATTTTCTGCCACTGAAAATGAAAACCTTGCCACTATATCTGGACTGCAGAGCAGATGCTTTATGCAGCTCATCCCATACCCCCCAGCCTCCAATCAGTGCACAACAGAGGAGTACACCACAGCTCCTCTCTGGCTGCTAAGTCCTCCCCCAGGGAAATCAGGACTAGGAAAACAGTGCACACGTGGGATTCTTCCTGGCATGTGAATCGCATGTGACCAGCACATATTGCCCATCCCATAGGACAGATGTAACAGGGAGCAAGTGCACCCTGCACTGTAGCTGTGACACTGTGACTCTGTGGCTTTGGAAGATTTCAGACTTCTGCTGATGCAGCTTTGCTATTTAAAGATGAATATGCACTTACTGCCTGCATGCCTTGCCTTCCTTCCAGCTCAGTCCCTTGGCAGATTTGTATTGCAGGAACTTGATCTTGTTCAGCTGAAGCAAACTGTTCCAGCCCTTAAATCAGAAATCTCCTCTTATAACCTGTGAACAGTGTCCTATGCATACACAGAGCTGCGCATATGCATCCCTTGCCTACCAGTGCCTTTCTTTCCGGGAAGCTGCACCATCTCTGCTCAGCCAGGCACACAGCTCCTCTGTCTCCTTACACTTCAGCCTAATGCTACATAGAGTCTAGGATAGTCTCCTATAACTCATAGCCCACCAGAACAAGATAATACATAAAGGATAAGTCATGTCTCCCACCTGAGACCCATAACAAGATATAGGGCAGAAATATGGACTGGCATAGGAAAACTTGCCTATTTGAAAATTACCAAAGAAGAATGATGCCTGAGTGGATTATCTGCCCCCTGCTTCCACTGCAGTGTTTTGCAATAAACATTTGTGTCAGAATAATACTCTCTTCACTAGCTTTTTCACTAAGTTTTTTAGACTTAAAAAAGGAACATGAACATTTGGGTCTGTGGTTGCTCCTGATTGTCTCAACAAGCCCATAACTGAATTTGCACAGGAAAAGCTGCCAGGACTGGGAAAATGTATTTATTTCTTGAAATTTCTGTCAACACTTGAATTCCTGCTGCAGCATACATGAATTTCTCATGGGAAAAGAGGTTAACTATTGTCTAGAAAAGTTCAGAAATGGAATATGTTGCACCAAAGGGGATGCTGAGAGATGGAATGGCATTGAGTAATTGCACATATGTTGTACTTTTTGCACTTACCAAGAAACATGCCTTGCGGACTTTCTATGTAATGGAGATAATTAGGAAGTAAGAAAATTAATGACTGATCAATTAACCTACACATTGTTATCAAAATGAATTACTTAACACAGAATCCCACTCAGTGCAGCAGCTGCTGGTAATAACTATTTCATGCTCAACTTGCTGAAGACATGGGAGGGCTGTGATGTTCAGAGGGGCCTCTGGAGCTCTGAGCATCTGAGGGAAAGCAATGGCAAGGCTGGGAGCGGTGGCTTGTGTGACAGCTGCAGAGGTTGGGACATGGTGCTTGCTGCTAGGCCACCTGGCTTCCAAAACACAACATATCCCAGCCTAGCTCTGTTTCCTGCCTGTGAGTTAACTTTGACGGTGCACTTCAAGAAAATCACAGTCTGGTGGCACTAGTTTGATTTCCAAGTCCCCTAAGGATGCAAAATTGAGGACCTTTGGTTTTTATTCTGATTTCTAAGCAACACTTCTGTCCGCAAAGCATCTCAGTACCTCACAGACTGAAAGTCTGAGACATAAAAATCTGTTTTTAGCACAATCATACATAGCATACAGTGAAAAAGCAGAGGTTTGTTTAAGAACCACACAGGAAATTTAGGCACGAAATCCAAATTTCCACGATTGCAACACAGCTGCCCTAACACAGAGCCCTTTCTTTTCCTTAAAAGTTATATCTGGCTGTATATATTTACAATCCACATTTTGATGCAGTAAAAGCTAAAGCAAGTAGCATAAAATGGAGATACTGCAAGCTCTAGGAGGATTTCTCATCATTGGGACACCAAGGATCTGCTCCCAACTTGGCCATGGACTGGCTTTGAAGAGGGCCGAGAGACTGCTTTCCTCTTTATGAATAATTGTGATTTCAGTGGCATTTTGTTGTTAAATAATGCTTTGAGTCTTACTGATGAAATATTATAAAGGATGATACATTTGTCCAAAACTGTTTTTAATTTTGTGGTTTTAGCATACAAGATGTACAGGAAGGCACTTTTTTACATAACACTTAGAAACTTTTGATATACAGGCTTGGGACTCTGGAAAGAAGAATTTAAGACTGCAAATACATATGCAAGTGAGGGCCAAAACCACCATTAGTCATTTTTTGCTGTCCTAAGGGTTAGCTCCTTGTTTGTCCTGGCATGTGGCTGCTTGTAAATTTGATAACAAAAAATGGTACAGAGAGGCCTATAATTCTGGTTTGGACTATTTTTCACCTTTCCCCTTGGTCATAATAATTTTCTTTGACTAGAAGAGCAGGCGATGACTTATGAAGTGCAAAGGAGTAATAGACTGTGCTGTCAGCCTTTTAGTATGTCTGCCAGAGAGGAAAGTCAACTTTTCTTTACCTTCAGCAAGTAAAGGAGCCTAAAAGGTTTTCCATCTACGCAAACACACAGCCATCATATCCAGAGTAAGAGAGAAAGAAATACAGAACAATTTGACAAGTTCACTCAAACCACCTTAGTTTAATTTCCTTATTTTTCAGCTGCTCCAGGAGAATTTTCTTTCTCTTCATATTCGCAGGACTCCAGGGTGCTGTCACATATATCTCTGTGAATGATTCAGACCAGTAAGAGAAATTAAATGTGGAAAACTAACCTCCTGGTAATGCCTACCAGATGTGGTAGTGACTCTGCTTAGCTGACACGTCCTGCATAGCTTGAAAGGGTGAGGAAGGGCTCTTCCTTCAAGGAGACCATTGCTGGTAGCAGTAGAAACAAACATGCCCTTTCTTAGTTGAAATTTTTTGTAATAATAACAATTTTAAGAAACTTCTTCATTCCCATTCCCGCAGTTTATTCCAAACTTTCACAAAAACTTAGCTGTGCGATCATAGTCAGAATTGAAACATTCCCATAAAGCATTTTCATTTTGCCAAATTCCAGGGACAGAAATGTGCCATCACAGTTCTCCCAGCCAGTTTTATTGCCCAGTGGTGTATGTCTGTGACATTTCTGTCTGTAAGAGTTGCTGACATGGCCTGTCTGCAGCAATGTAGAGCATCAGATGATTTTTGGCCTGTCTTCAATCCATAAACCTTTTGTTATACACCACTTGTCACTAGAGTTCACTTAGTTTAGTCTGCTGTTAATATGTGATTTGTTTTCCCTCCTGTTTCACTGGTAGCTGGAGTGCCTAGTACAGAAGGGTTGCTTCCATCTCTGTCCTACAACTCTGTATCTGCTCATTTTAGAAAAGAGTGGGGATATGTTAAGTTAATCATGGTGCCAGCTTTTAGAGAGCTGTATGTTGGATCAGATTTTTTTTTTTTTTGCAAGACAAGATCCATCACAAGCCGCTCTTGAAAGAAATCTTCACGCACGAAAATTTGCTGCAACACTGTTTAGCCTGTAGCCAGGAGAAGCTTACACTTTCACAGTCCTAATTTAATTTTGCTCTAACATGCTTATCTTTGTCTGGCTTTCTCAATAAATTCTTAGCTCCTTCAAGTATGTAAATTTTTCTTAAGCAATGGACATAGGTTATCCTGGCCAATGAAGATGTTTCTAAAAAGAGCACAGTACAAGACTGCTATTGAGATGAATATTTATTACTGGTGGAAGTGGCTTGGCTAAAATAAGAATGTGCCTGAATTTTCACCCAGGTGCTTTCATTGCAAATACTTAATCCTGAACCTGCCTTCAGGCATACAGGAAGACCTGTTGAAGTCTGGCTCATTTGAGACCTATGTTTCCCATTTAATCTTGCAGAATCTCATTAATTTCTTTGATGCTGCTTTTTCATTTCCCCTTTATCTGAAAACTCTGAATCAATTAATGTTTCCTTATATTTCACCATTTCACCTATAAGTTCCTCCTTTAAAAGCTTTCCATGTGACTGACAGCCTTCCTGTTGACCTCAGATGTGTACCTGGGGTTTTTTGTTGTTGTTGGGTAATTTAGGCTTTGAGAAAGATCTGAGTCTGCTATCACCTAGTTGATTTACCTCAGATGAGCTACTTACTGATGAGCTTAAACACTGAAAAAGTGCTTAACTGACCTTAGTTTCAGCAAGTAAAGAAGCCTGGAAGACTTTACATCTACGCACACATACATCCTCTTCAGAATAAGAGAAAAAGAAATGTAGAGCAGTTTAACTGGTGTTTCATAAATAGTTAAGTAAGCAAACAAATAAATGCTTGAGCCTATTGAAAGGATTTCTACAGAAGTTTCCAAAATCACACACTTTCAAGGAACACCAGACCTGATGACAATCCAGCAAACCTCTGTATACAAGCTATGTCACAGTCAGTTGAATGTTGATACATGCGATATAAGAACTGTATAATCCAAGGCCTCTGCTCTGCTCAGTGAATGGGTGGACTGTGTTCAGGGAATTAGGTAGGAACATCTACTGAAAACAGCTCCTATCTGTAAGATGCCTGGTGATATATGGCAGAACTTGGCATCTTTTGAGGGAGAATGGAAATGCAACAACACGCTTTTGTAGCTTTTGGTGCTCCATTGGAGAGCTAGGGTCCAAAGGTTCCAGAGTTATGAAGACCAAATTACACTAAACTTCCCACAACTGTCTGAAAAGAAGACCCCAAATTCTCATTACAGTCAATGGAGAGGGGTGGTGATTGACAACTGAGAAGCCAGATGTCTGAATGTATGAATAATTCTCGGTATGTGCTTCTCACTTCCTGGGCACACAAATTTAGCCTCTGAGACTATTCCTGGTCACAACTAAAAACATCTGAGAGTTGTTATCTGAATGCATAATGTGCTACATAAAGCTAAATCCTGTGAATAATCAGACTTTAACATTTTAAATGTAACTGGAAATCAGCAGAGACAATCCCGCATCAGAGCATTTCCACATCCACTGCCTTACTGCTCATGAAGGCTACAGAGATTAAAGTCCAGAAGAGAGCTCCACAAAAAAGTCTATGCTGAAATACCCACACCTGTAATCAGAAGAACTGGATAGCAAACACTGAATGAGTCACAGGACCATATACTGCACAATACAGTAAAAGAAATATTGTTCATTTATAATGAGAGAAGCCATGTGGCTGGAATGTACAGCAGCACCAGCGTTCATGAACTAAGTGAATTACGGGCAGGAAGCACTCTAGTAGGCTTGTGGTCTTGCAAAGAGGGATGCAGAGCAGGAAACTCTTCCTGCAGCAGCAAATGCTTTTGTCCAGTATCCATTTGCTGTGAAGATGGTGATGGCAGCATTCATAGACATTATAGTCTAGTATGTTCACAAATAAGTGGAGAAAAAACTAGTTGGACAATGAGTCACACAAGGTAGACTAACAGATTTTCCCTACTAGTGTACCTGTGACTATTAGATTACTGCAGGATCTATCCTGGGTGCCATCCTGCTATCTTTATCATTGTTCTAGAGGTGATGGAGTGTGCTTTCATCAAGTTTGCAGATCACACCACATTGGAAGAGACTGGTTGATATACTTGAGGGCAGAGCTGCCATCCACAGGGACCTAAATAGGCTGACAGGAATCTGAATCACAGAAATTCAGCAAGGACAAATGCACTGTGCACCTGTGAAGGAAGGACCCTGTGCAATCACATAGCCTAGGGACCAGCTGCCTAAGGAACTCCACTGCAGGAAAGGAGCTGGGGATCCTGGGGGACAGCAAGCTGAGCATGAGCTAGCAGTGTGCACTGGCAGCAAAGAAGGCCAGAAGTATATATATCTGGGTTGTATTAACCAGAGCCTAGGAAGCCGGTCCAGGGAAGAGATTTTCCATCTCACTCCCAACACAGACTACATTTAGAGTACTGTGTTCTTTTCTGTTTCCCCTGTCCTCCTCCCTCTCCCACAGTGCAGGAAAAACATTGAAAAAATTGAAGGACTTTAGCAAAGAGTCACCAGAACACTTGGGTCTTGAGAACTTCCCCTGTGAAGAGAAACTGAGGGATGAGGACTGGCTCAGCCTGCAGAAGAGGCAGTTTGAGGGCACCTAACAGCAGCCCCCCAGCACCTGTTGGAAGGTAATGACAGAGACAGTGCCAGGCTCTTCACATCATGATGAGAAGACAAGAGCCAAAGGGGATAAGTGGAATTTGGATGAGACTGAATTTAAGGAAAACCCTTTTTTACACAGAGGATATCCCAGCAGTGGAACAGGTTGCCCAGAGAGGTTGTGAGCAACCACATCTTGTCTTACAACTGATCCTGCTTTCAGTTGGATGGGAGATGTCCTGAGGTCCCCTCCAACCTGACTTATGACATCGATACTGGAATATGAAATGGCATGTACATATGTAGGAAATAAATGAAAATCTGCTGTACAATGAGGGCAAACTAAAATACCAGATAGCTTCTTATTGATTGAGCACCCTTAATGCTCCGCTCTGAGGAAGGCCTGGGTACTGTGCAAAGATACAGCATGTAGCTATCTAATTACTGAGTAGTAATGAATATTATGGAAAGAACAAAATTATGGTTTTACAGGCAGTCTGAATTCCATTATTTCCTGACTTTGAGAAGCTTGACTTTTCAGCCTTAATGTCGTTTTAACACAGTTTTCATGTAATATTCTATAAACAACACAAGAGGTTTTACACTGAAAATCTGTTTAGATATTTGTTTTATCACTGTGCAAAAGGTTCCTCTCCTTGACAGATTGTCGTACCAATATGGCTTGCTTGTTTTACACTTAATCATGCATGAAGCATAAACAGGGTGAAGGGTGTTTCATTTCAAAGTCTATGAATGGCAATCTTGCTGGCTGCTGCACTGGCCAAATACATTAGGGTGTTATGCAGTCTGTTGGTTCAAGTGGCAGGCTTGTAAGTCGCAGGAGTTAAATGCTCATATTTTTGTATCTTCATGTTTGTCTCTGCCAGCTGGACCTGTGTCAGACTGGTTTTGGACAGATCAGCAATTCCTCTGTAATCAAATTGACATCAATCATCTTTTCTGAGAAAAAAATTAACTCTATCCCAGCCAAAACCAGGACACAAAAACAGGTCAGCTAAGTCCCAAAATCCCTGTCTACGCAGAACTGTCATTGACATCATCAGGAGCTCTAGGGCTGCAGGATTTGATAAAACATGAACTGTTAAAAACAGGGAACATTTCAATAAAACAAAAAATATAGCTCTATACTAAAATATAGAAGGTGTCCCAGTACACTAGTAAAAAATTTACCTGGCCTATATCTCTTCTGCAAAAAGATACATCTGCAAAGTCTCTGCTGCTGGTAATCTCTGATCATATTGGCCCAATGAGTAGATGGAACTGGTGTAACATATCCCTCTGGCTAACAACGTAGATACACAGCATGGCTGTGAATATTATATTTCATATAACTACTTCTTCATATAAATATTTGTGTGTGCATATAGGGGTATTTGAGGAGAAAAAAAAATTTACTTATTAAAGGAGAAGTAAAAGGGTGAAGATGAAAATGCAACCTATTTTATAATGTGCAATACATTCCCATCCTGCAAGACAGGTATACATCTGCTAAACTGAAACTGGTGAATCTTCACTGCCATTGCTGTTTCTTCATCTGCTACCACAAAGCAACAGCAATGACAGGAGCAAGGTTTACACAGTTAATCACTATAAATTACTTACTTCTTGAGTGCAAGATAAAATGTGAGCATACCAGAAAATATTATTTGCATCATGTCCATTCATCTGTCCTCTTCACCATATCAGAAAGATCCACTTATCACAATAAAATCTGTTTGGTTTTTTAAAGATTTTTAGTAATGAAAGCATTAGACTTTTGGGACAGTCTGCTGCCACTGGCATTGGACTGAAAAGTTGACGGGGAACTAACCTGTATTGGCAGCAGAATAGGTCTCACGCAATTTTTGCCAGATGTCACAGAAATATTGCCACTGAAATTGCAGATATTCTGGTTAAAATAGCACCTAAAAATAATGTAAAGATGGCTTTTAATATTGGTTTGTTTGGTTTTAATTGCTAAGATTTTCAGGATCATAGTATCACAACAATTGCAGTAAGTCCTTCTTATTCAGTACCTATTTTCTGACCAAACCAGTAGGAAGTTGGAATTTCAGAACTGAGTTGCATTTTTCTAAACTAATTGCTAATGACAGAAGATTTCCAATTTCTGTAAAAAAGGATGGTGCACTAGCTGTTCTATAGCATTAATAATCTTCCCCTCTCATTTTAGACTACATTTTAAAATATGACAAATAAATTTGACAGCTGGGACTACTGGTTGAGCAGGTGTAAGTATGGCAGTGATATGACCATATACTTTACTGTTCAAGTTTACACTTCACGGTTTAAGGCATACTCATGTGTAGCAGCTACTATCTTAACTGCTTGGAGGAAGTGAACCAGCCATTTCCAGCCCTAAAAATATGAGTCTTTGTAGCTTGAACAGAAGGATTGCATTTGCAAGCTGGAGAACATAACAGCCATATAATAAAGAGATCAAGAAAAGAAAAGGAACTAAAAATCCAGTATATGACAGATAACATAGGGACACTTTAGTAATCCTCATTAGAATACAGGAATTAAGTTATGATTTAGTAATATTATTTTTAAGACACATATTTTTTTATTATAAAAAAATTGTGGCTGAATACCAAATTATATTTCAGGAATTAAACATTTCCCTGACTCGTTCTAAACACAAGGCATTATTTATTTGGTTTGCTCAGAAGTATAGATATTTTACTGCTTATCTCTATTGAATAGGATGTCTCATTTAGTACTTAAAGAGTCTACATGCATGCAAAATTGATAAGTACAACCAGCTTCATAAGCTGCTCAGAATGCAAAGAGACCCATTTTTCACATTCAAATGCCATCTGGATCCCCAAAAGATGCATCTTATGTATGACATTCACTGAGATTTTACAGATTCACCTAAGGTCTATAGTTTCAATAATCTCGCATCCCTTCTGCAGTAGATACAAGACATACCAAAGGATTAAAGGTATCAAATATTGCAGGGCACTGAAATGCCATCAAGAAATTTCCAGGGCTGTAAATACTCTCTTGAGATACATGTACATCTTGTAAAAGAAGTTGTTTGCCTCAACATGAGTACAGTTGGCACAGACATTTTACTTGAAAGGTAGGAGTTAAATACAGAGCTATTTCTTCTGATGATTTCTTTTAACGATTTTTAAATTTCCTTGGTCTATTAGGTACTTTACAGAGCTACAATACTCATAACACAATCTTCTGTAATGAGTGAGAGAGTATTTTTTTAGTCTAATACTAAAAAGTTTCGAAAGTTTCTTCAGAGCTTCACTGTAAGATTATTTATTCTATTGTTAGTGTTTCTAGCTGTTTGCTTGTATGCCATTGGGCACTCATGTCAAAGGAATAAAGAAAAACCATGTCTGGGTGCAGGTGGCTTTTTTTGTGCTCTTCAGCAATAGGAAAGCTCAGGTAAACACCAGGCAGTGCAGTACTGCTAGAACCATCCTGGAGTCCTCAGGGTAGGGCAGGTTGCAGTAGGATTCCACCCTGTTTAGATAGTCTCCTCACACCAAGTTCAGTTCATCCAAACTTTAAGATTTCATGGAGAAGCAAGATCATTTCTGAGCTGAGCAGATGGGTGACAGACTGTGAATAATGCTTTATTGGTTTATTTTGCTTCATAAAACTTTACAGTTCCTCAATTTTCAAAAAAATAAACAGAGCTGAACAAAAGCAAGGCAGACACGATGTAACGCAAAATATCTCTGGCTCCTCTTCCTATGTTGAATGGCAAGGGCAGGGATGGAGTAGGAAGGCCCAGTTTGAACAGAGGTGGGAAAGTCTTAAGAGGTTCTGTATTTTGTATTCCCCACCAGATCAAGTCATATTGTACCCTCCTAATCAGGTGACTTATCTTGATGAATTCTCCCTAGGTAAATGAGCCAAGAAAGCCTCAATATTCTCATACTGCATCCCACGGTCCTCTGTGTGGCTGTGCTGAGCGGAGTTGCGTGCAAGCCATTTATTACTTAGACCTATCACTTCATGTTCTGTGTGCACTCAGGTAAGTGGTACCATTACAGTACATTAGTCCCATTTTCTAGCTTTCCTTTGTTCTTCTTTTCAAACTGAAACAATGTTTGTTGGATCAATCTAGACCATAGTTATATCACTCCAAGACCTTGGTCTGGATGTTAGATTCTGCATGCTCCATCCAGTAGTACTTACACTCTTTAGAGTGTCTCAAGAATAAATAAGTCTTAAATGTGGTGTTTTCTCTTCACTCCCATACCACTGGCAAGGGGAAAGATTTTTCTGACTGACAGAATATAGGTCAGAAATTGTGTGAAAATACAGCAGACTCTAAATTTCTCAGCTACATCTGGGCCTGAAGTACTAAATTCATTCTATTCACTTCTATGTTGCAATATGAGTTGAATTTGCAGGTTGCTTTTCCCTCATTACCTCATGGAATTCTTTTTAAGTTTTTTTTTAAAAACAAAGTAAAAAAGCTGCTGGGTTTATTGGAGGATTTGTTGTGCAAAACTCTCTGTTCTGCAAGAGGTCAAGCCAGATGAATGCAATGGCTCTTTTTGGCTCCAAAATCAATAACTCTCTGGAATTACTGCAAAGACTTGGTATACTACAGCCAGCTCTTCAAAAGAAAAAAATCTATTTTCTATGTCCTTATAGTCACCCTGTCCATTTTGAAATTGTACTGCTCGTTGACAGAATTAATACAAGCGCAGCTTCCAATTTAATTGATGCTATGTTTTTTCAGTGTAGAAAATACAATTCTTCATAGAAGCTGATTTTTTAAAAGTAAATAAAAGGTAATTATGTAGCCTTCTGTGCATTATGCTACACAATCCATTTAAGATGCTGCTGTACAGATGTTTAAGTCAATACAGATGCTTGTCAGCAGACTAAGAGTATATTTACTGTATTTCTGCAGCAACCTGGGACCAAAGTCACTAACTCTGCAAAATGTGGTAAGAGATCATGCATTTTCTAGTGGCTGTCCAGCATTGCATTGATCCTTTGTCAGGGAGCTGTGCACAAGTTACTTAGTCCTGCTTGTGAAGGCATTAATTAACTGAGGGAGAGTAGCCTACAAAGGTAGCTATTTTTGCTTTCAGATGCAAATTGTGCGCCTGCTGCTTGTTTGTGCGCCTCAGCATTAGAGTCCCCTGCAGTTCCAATTTGGAGACTGGACTTTTGTTTAGCAAGTGTCAAGTGTTTGAAAGGCAGATTTAGAAAAGAAAGCAACCAGTGTGAAAGAAAATACCTGTTTTTGAAAGTTTAGCTTTGCCTGTTTTAAAAGCAAGGCTATGTACAATGGATTGTAAAACCATGGCAAGTGATGACAGTGACTCAAGCGATATCTACAGGAAACAAAACCTTGCAGAAATCCCAACTTGCTGTCAAAACCAGCCCAAATGTCATATACATGGCTCGTACAGCTGAGTACCTGGAACCAGAGTGTGCTGAAGTGCTAAACTAACTTTTGACAGCACCAGCCTCTTGCAGGACAGAATGATTTTTTCAGTTCACCATATTTCCTTAGTTCCATTCAGTGACTATTTAATTCAAACCTGAGAAACCAGCTGGGAGCTGAAAAAGCAGAAAGGCTGATATTCCTCCTCAGACCTTTCAAAAAAATGGGAGAGGAAGAGGAGGAGATCTACTACCACTTCTGAAAGCTTAGTGAGGTTGTGACCAGAAAGAACTACTACTGTTCAATTCAGCAGTAGGCATTGTTCCCCTTCTTTAAAAAGTCAGCTACTGAGGCTATTTTCCCCATTTGAAAATGTTCTCAGTACATTTCAGGTACATTCTGTGAATGGTAATTGAGCTTCAGTTGCTGTCCATATGCAGCTTGGTCCAAATCATAAATAAGAAAGATCCTAGCACTTGGTAAATAAGCAGTGATTTGGTTTCCCATTATTGTAATAAGATAGAAATAATGGAGACAGAGAATAAGAATAAATACTATAAATTGTTTCATTGTTTTAATCAGGAGGGTTTCACTTGTGACCTGCAGGTTTTGTGTAGACTTCGAAGGCAGTTCCTCTGACTCTTAACCCGTTCCTCATTGCTGTCTTTCCTAATGATTTCTCAGGACCAAGCTGTGAGGCAGATAAAACTCTATTGGCAAAAGCCTTGTCCAAGCTCTTCTCTTTCCTAGGAATGCTGCCACCAGGTGAGTGCGCATCCAGATATGTCACAAGATAGGAACCAAAGGAACCCCCAAAGATCCTTTCCTACCTATGCACTCTAAGTGTGGGCTATTAATGGGCCAGCCTTCCTCTTGACAATAGAGGAAAGTCTGAGAATCGCTATATGTAACTTTCTTTAACAAATGTGAGTAGATCACAATGTGTGATAGCAAAAGGAATCAACATTTGCTTTGCAAAAAAGCTTATGCAAAACATGATAAATATCAGCTATTTAAACTGTGGGTTTCAGCTTGCTGATTTTAAATCTTTCTGCTCTAGCCAATGCACTAGCAAATGACTATGTCAGTATTCAGAAGCTATCTGTACCCTCATGTTCAGGTCAGCAAACAAGTCCATTCCCTTGCAGAGAACAAATTAATTCAAAATCGTTGATTTCCTTTAGGGGATTTTGTGTGTGTGAAGAAGTTCATTAGGAGGTCATATTACTTTTAGTGTATCTGAATGAAAATTTAGATTCTTGCTACCAAAGTGCCAGCCATGGAGTGGAATGAGACATGTTGATTAAAAGGCATCAAGAAAAGGAAATAAGAATATTGCTTTTCCAGAGGTGCAAATTGGAATCCAGACCATGGTGAAAAGCTGCTTCTCTGTGCTGTTTATTTCATAGCCTTCAGCTATCAAGTTCTTCGAGGGAAACTGCAAGATTACTAGACCTCTGCTAATACTTTGGAATTCACAAGTTTTATTCATTTCAAGCTGTTTCTTCTCCCTGTTAAGGTTTTCTATATTTCAAGAGCATAGCAATAATATGACTATATTGACAGCACTGCCTATGAGATAAACATAGGTGTTTCTGTGGGAAAAGATAATCTTCTGGATTTTAATAGACCCAAAATGGTCTTTATTCTGTATAAGGCTAACAAGAAAATTTTGAAAAACCTTCCTTGCTGGGAGAAATATGTAAAAAACCTCAGAGTTTGATATGTAAGAACAAAAATTTAATACTAATTATATGCTCATTATGATTGCAGAAAAGCTTCTGTTACAATATATGACAGGGGCCATATCTTTAAAACAGGCTGGCTTGAGAGTAATGGCTTTATATTCACGCATTTCCTTAGGCATGCAAAAATAGGCTTTCTTCCTGAGGGAAGGAGAAATGCCTCTGTCAGTTCGGTACAAGAAGCAGCCAGAACCCAGGACATGCTGGCAAGGACAGTGACCTGCAACTGCAGAAATGTTTCTATTCCTTAGTATCAAACCAGTGCCTAGTGAGAGAAATTGCTGGAAAAATAACAGTAAGCATTCACTGAATATTGATACATTAGGGCTGGGTTTTTCTAAACTCTTGATCATCTTCAGCAAACTATAGATATTATATTGTGGAGAAGGTAATTTAGTTGTTTGTTGGCATTGCCATTAAAATAATTTTCATGTTATATACAAGATAAATAACTTCTGCTAACTGATTTCTGAAAGTTCAGGAGCCTCTCTTTCAAAAGCTGTGAAAATGCTTCATTATGTTCCTCAGATGAAGGGCTGTTGTGAGATGGTTAGCAACGGAGACTTCATAGCATGTTCTATTCTACTCCTGGCTTCCTGGAGTTTTTAAGCTCATTTCCCTGATCTGAACTCCTCATCCTGGAGACAGACAGCACAAGTATTCCTCTTGTGATTAGGAAACCTAACTTGTCCAGGTGTTGCCTAGGGCTACCTGTTTTCTAGTACTTCTATGACAGCTTATATCCATCGAGCTTCTCTTCCATTTAGTCAAAATGTAACTAAAACAAAACCAATTTGCCTCGGAGTACTCCTTCTCTGTGAGGAAGTCCTTTTGGGATTCTGCTGGACCAAGTGGTAGCTAGTTTCTCTAGCATGTACTGACTTTCACAACCCAAAATTTGGAGTGGGTTCTAAACTGAAGACACTAATACTACAGCAGTGCCAACTTCAGGCTCGTAGGTACTGTATGCAGTGGTTCCCTGCAAATGATGGATGGTTTCTGCTGTCAACTTATGGATGAATCATCAAAATGGTGTATATAACACCTAACTAATTGCACTGCTCCATTCTTCTTTCCAAACTATTTGGCAAGTTTTGCCGACATCACTGATTTTACATTGCAATGAAAAAAAGTGTTGGTTCCCCCTACATTGAAAAGAGGTACAGATTTCCTTCATGAGCTAGGAAATGGTTATCTAATTTACAAAAATACATATAGTAGTCAAGAAGAGATAAAGTCAGTAAAATATTTCCGCTAAGGTTTTAGGAGGATGTGATTCTCAGAACTAATTTGACAGAAGCAGTGCTTCTGTGAACAGCATGACACATAGGAAAAGGACTTGAGATCATGGATAACGTCAGCATATGGGCAGAGGAGAAGTAAAGGGACCTAATTTATCTAAGAGATTTCTATGTATTTAGGCAGAGACTTTCTACCTCTGATTTCAGATAGACATAAATTTTGATAATTCCTGCCTTATGTTTTTGCATTGTTGGTTTTTTCGTTGTGTTACTGTGATTCTGTACACAGCAGTCATTGATACTACAAGAATTACACCATTCAGCTACCATTATTCTGATCCCTTATTATCCACAGCATCCTGATTTCTTTTTATGCCCAATTTAACACTTATTTGACATTTTTGATAAGTAATTTTAACTTCTCATTAAAAACACAGAACAGATATGAAGTGAGTTATGGATTGCATCGTGGATGACTTGACATTACAATATTTCAAGAACATCAAGTTACGAATTTTATTTTCTTATCTTTAAGAGTAAGAAAAAATTAGTACTCAATATTTCAGAAATCAAGTATAATACCTGAGCTATTGAAGGGATTTGCAATCAGGCAACCACTAAAGAATAAAAGGATTTTCCATATAGAAAAGTTTGCCCAATTTTTGCAAGCTGAATAGTAGAATGGCAGATGTAATTACTATCTGAGGTGTTTAAGGCAACAAGGTCATCTTTTTTGAGGTATAACATCACGGGAATTAAACACAGTGGAATAAATGGAAGGGTTGGCAGATCCTGTCTTCTTGTCACAGCAGAGGCCGCTAGAGAGCAACAGTAAGGAACGTGATTATTTTCTCCCAGCCCAAACTGCCTGATTCAAGAACAACTACTCAGAGGAAACTGTAAGCACACACAGTGTTTACTAGCTTATGGTCATGCCAAGGGTAATGGTGGATATGAGCAAAGGGCAGAGTGCTTGTGGTGTGTTGCTCTGCTGCCCAGTCTCACTGCAGACGTGTGAATGTTCCCATGGGGATTGAGGTACAGAAGACCCAGGCTAAGTCGCTGCCTTGGAAGGCAGAGGGAACAAGTTGTCACCTGTGGTGAGACAGGCAGCCCCAGGACTGCCCGTAAATACCCGACACAGTCCTGTGTAGCAGATGGAGTTAAAACAGGAGCAAAACTCTTACATGCTTTGCGTGGGTAAATGTGTCATCTCCCAGTACTTGCTGAGGAAGGAAGACAGGACAGCTGTGAGAGAGCATCATAATCAATCTCGTCATACCTCTCCGTTTGCAGGCTCTCACTTATTAAAGGATGGAGTTTAGGGGGGCTGTAAAACCCCACCCAGAGATAAAGGCAGAGCACTTATGGTAGAAGGGAAGCTGTTTGTGGAACTGTGTAACACATACGAAAGGTTACTCAAAATTGAAATTCTTTTTCCAGCTCTGTCTGCTTTTTGTGGCAAGAATGCAAAATTTTTATAGATGACTATGCTGTGACCTTGTTAGAAAAAGGGGCATTATGAAAGTACGATGTGTCATAAATAGCCATTACTTCCAGAACTTGCTAAAAAAAATACCAGTATTGACAAGGATATGCACAACTTCAAAAATTAAACTTAGATGATGGAGGCCTTGGAATGCAATAACGAACAGCTTTTCCAAGAGCCATATGATGGAATAATTCTCTCAAATGTGCTACCCAGTCATCTGGACATGCTACTAAATATAAAATACAGCACAATTACAGATCTTTCTCTCCCAAATCAAGACCGTTCCCTTTATGATTTTCCCCAGCTATATAACAACGCAATTATTTTGCTTATATTAACATTTCTTGCTGAATATTGTTTTCTCTCTCTGCAACTATTTAAAGTCAAATGGTGAGATTTAATCTTCTCTTTAAAGTAATTCAGGGGGATAAAAATTACTTTCAAATAAGCTTGCAAGTTTGTTTTCACTTGCTTCTGAGGCATAAGAAATTGTGTGGCAAAATACATGGTCGGTGGAAAAGTTTAATTTAGCTGGGAGAAGAAGATACTTTAAATAAAAGAGGAAATATCATACCATAGCAGCCCATTGTCCTATAGAATGAACAATTAATGAAAATTATTTTAGCACTACTGGCAGCACTAATGGTGCATCTGCACTGATATACTAAGCAAGGACTCTTTATTTGTTTGTGTACTCCTTATGCATATTTTTGACCAATGCTAACTAGTACTTTCCCAACCAATGCTAGTCTATGATGAGAGGATAGCATGAGCGAGGGACCATCCAACTGGTTGCCAGTGGGGTCCAAGAAATGCAGTAGAAGATAATTTAATCAAGGCACAAAATGTGCAGTGACACTGCCTGCAAGGCTAGAGAACAGGTCCCAGACCATTTTCTTTACTAGCATTTCCTACTAGGTTATAACCATGACTTAAGTGTTTACCAGTATATTAACTAGGGTGTGCTAGGATCTTTTCATTACAAAAGGTATGTGGGCCAACAAGTTTTGAAGAACATATTTAACCTTAAGTTGCTGGCAAAGTTGTACTTTAACACAGCTTGGCAAATTGAGGCTAAAAAATAACAACCGTATATACACCAGGGGTTGACAACATAATAATAATTTGTAAAATATACTGTTTTGGGGTGTGGTTGATCAGAATGTCACTGATGTTCATTATAGGCAAATTACAGGATTTTTGGTAACTTGCTTCACTTTTGATTTTTCCCACCTTTTCTAACATGCAGTCTATATGCTGTCTGCTGGGTCAGAAAGCAGTCAGTGCTCAGGGTTGTTAACACAAAAGTGGAACTGCATAAAACTTAGTTCAAAACATCACTGCTCCTCAGCTTCCCTTTTCAGACCTCCATATACCCCCCCCATTCAAGACTTTTTGGTCAGAGTTTCCAAACTTTGGCACCTATCTTTACCTTCCCCATTTTAAAAGCCCTCCTTTAAGTGTGGCAATTGTGTGTCTCAGTGGCACACAGCCCAAATCAGCTGCTCCCAGAGCATTCCAAAATAATCTTTCTCTTTCCTCACAGAGCGCCTTTCATCATTTTAAACCACGATACTTATGTATGGGGTCAACAGGAACCCAGCTTCTACCAAAGAGCTAACTGGGGAAAGAGAAGGAGGAGAGGAAAAGGAAAGATGTCCATCAGCCCCTTCCTTGGTATGGGAAAGGCACAGGGTGCTGTCAGGTAGGCACAAAACTGCTATCAGCCACCCATCCTCCACTTCTCACTGCTGCTGTGGAGGCTTCATGCCAAACGCCTGCACATTGAAAAACATTTGTTTTGCACTATAAAAACCAGTGGCTAACAGCTGCACATGTTGTCTCCAGCGTTGTAAACCTGTCATCAGTGCGGTATTGTTTACATACGGCTACAAGGCCCTCATAGCTGAGCATCCCTACGCAGTGCAGCGACAGCCAACGCTTTTCTGACAGCTGTGTCAACTGGAAGAAGCACAGCCAGATTATTTTGTTTCATCAGAAGCCTCAGTAAGCCCCACCCCAAAGACACAAATCAAATTCTTTCATATTTTTAATGAGCTCTCTGTTAATAATAGATCAACTGCAGTGCAGATGCTGGAATGGAAATAGCTGGCATTTCCCTAACAAGGCACATAATTCTCCTAGAAATAATGGATCTCAACTGAAATAGTTAGAGCCAGCCAGGCAGCACTTATAATGCATGACCAAGTGTCCAAAATGAAATAAAAATCTGGGAAACATGCAAAGGTGCTAATTTTCTACATCAGTGGGATTTGTCAAGTTCCCACTGATTAATATGAAAAGTTGGTTTGTTCTTCAATTGATAGGGCTTTGTTTTGCTCGCACAGACTTGAAAGACATTGATTTAGATATTACAGGAACTTCTACATTGGCAGAATTCTTTTAAACCAGTAAATCAATTCTCTTGGCATTATAAATGGCAGTTATTAAATAGGGGATTTTTTTTTTATTCCTGTCTTACTGGCAAGGTTTCTATCTATTGAGAGAAATGGTTATATTTTTTTATATATACATATACCAAAGTTTTTCTTGAAAAACAGAGTTTGATTCATCTTTTTCCCAACACCTTCCATTACTTAAGAAAATATTTATTAAAATTGCTTGTTCAAAAGGGTCATTTACTTGGGATTCTTTGTATAGAATGACTTAAAGCTGCTTGGCAAGAAAGGAAAGAGAAAGAGATAAATGAGCATTTGCTTGAGAGCACATGCCACCCCACAGAACTCTGTGCCCACATCATTAAAACTGTCACCTTCACAGTGGGGATTATTCTGTAGTTAGTCCTTAGCTGTAAACAAAGGAAGTGCAGGCATATATTCTCCAACTCAGCCAGTGTACATTTGCTCCAAATCTAGATTAAAAACCCCCAAAATATCGCATATTTTTTTCATGATGAAGTGTATGGAGCCCTGCCACATAGCAGAATTTCAAATTGGGAGTAACTATCCTCACTAGTTTATGGACTGAGGTAATCCCTTTTTACTTCCCACAGGATTTTATTTCGCATACCTTCAGGACCTTTAAGCATGTTGACAACTTCTAATAAAATGCTGCAGCAGTTGCAAGTCATTATCATCAAGAGCTGGTGCCAGCACACAGCACAGAACAGAACAACATGGTGGATGCACACCTGGGCTCTTAAATGGTTTTATTCTGATAATGCTTTGCTGACATGGTTATTTTGGGTTGGTTTCTGGAACAGACTTGTCCAGCCTTCACAGGTTCACTCCACTGAGTGTAGTGTGCAAGAGGTAAGTCCTGATCTTGCAGTGTGCTAAACACCTTTGAGTGAAATGCAGGCTATTCCACACCTCCAAGGTTTGCAGCATCTTACAGCATTGGTTTCTGATATATCAATTCTCCAATAATTACTAATCTTACCCTTAAGCACTATTAATGCTACAATTATTACTGGTGGCATACTTCACTAATGACCATAATAGTCCTAGTTTGCTGTTCTCTGCCAGTTTGGGCTATGAAAGCCATGATTTTTCGAAGCCCTTAGATGCTCATCAGAAAAATGCAGACCAAAATGCTGTAACTGCACTAAAGAACTTTTAGGAGCAACTAGGAGTGTGGTCTGTACCCAGACTCACTGTCTAACATCATTTTGCTCAGAAAGGGAGAAGACAGCAGTTTTCCTGCTCTAAGAATACACCATGGAGGAGGTAAAACACCTGCTGAAGCCACATCTGCCCTCAAATGGAAGTTCCTCTAGTTAATGCGCATTCCCTGTGACTGGGGCTCATTCTCCTGGTAGCCAGTGTTCATGGTTATCCTCATGGCACACTCCTTATATGTAAAAATAGTCACTTTTGTCCCTGCTTTGATTAGTAGTTCCTGGATAGATGGGTGGTCCCCAAGAAGCTAAGTACTCTTTAGTCTTTTTACTACCCAAAGGGCATTGGTCCTGGTTTATCTAAAATATTTTCTTTAAAAGTTTTGTCTTTGAACAAGGATTGAAAGCACCAGCCTGAACTGGCTCTCAATCTTATGTATTATAGATTATGCTAAATTAGATAGAATTTGAAAAATTACCTCTAAATGTCTCACAATTATTAATCATCATCCAGAGACTGCCAGCCCCCACAGGATGATCAAAGAGCATTTTTTACCTTTTTGGTGTTTTGCTACACACTGCTAAAGGTTATGACATTCTCATTCAATACTTCTTACTTCCTGAACGTTAATGACAAAAACAGGCAGTGAAAATGTTAACACTTTTAGAATAGATTAATTTCAGCCCCCTATTTGTATTCATTGGTTTTATTACCAACATCATATGTTATCTGATATGGTCTGGCATTTTAAAAGGGAGGATGACTTTATGCAGTAAAGGTAATAACTAATAAAATAATAAAATGGCATAATGTTCCAGCAAATAAATACATATTAGCATTTTTTGGAATTAGACTTCATGATCAGCTAACAGAAAGGGAATTAATCTTATTTATTCTTATATCATTTTAATCTAGGGATGTGCACATTAGTCTTTATGTGATTAATATACATTAGTGCCAGAGCACCCTTTTCATGCCCTTAGTAATTAGCTCTTGCTTGATATGAGGCCATAACACTGTCTACTTAAAAGCAATTACAATCTATCATGTATTGGCCGATTCAGGCTCCTAAGTTCAGGGCTCTTTCTCAAGGAGTACTACAGATTTTTTTAGCTTGTCATACTGTAGTTGTTCCATATGGGAGGCCTAAAAATTTTCATGACAACTTTTGTTGAAAGAAAAGCATCAAAGTAACAACAATAGTTGTGAAAAAGACATCCAATTTGATTGAAGCTTTGGGTACCCTTGAAGTAACACCAATAACTTGTCTGCACAAAAGAATGTACAGATTGCAATATGTCACCTATTCAAAATGTTTAGTTGAACAAGTGAGGAACTGTGTTTTAGGATGCCTTATAAACTTGATTTTTTTATTATTCCTCATTTCCTTTCCTCTCCAGAATATGTTTTTCTTCTGAATCTGAAGGCACCATCCAATAACATGCTACACTGCACGTTTAGCAATTAGTTGTGTATAACTCTGAACCCCTAAAACTTGAACTTAAAACTTTAAATGTTATTAAAATTATTTCAATTCAGATAAGAAGGAATGGATCAATTTTTGCAAAAACTATTGCATGCACTATCCAAGTGTTTGAAGCTTAACTATGCACTAAGCTGATTACATGAATTGCCTTAATCAAATTCAGTCTTCACAGAACTTGCAAAGGGAAGTTGAGCAATGGAAAGTTAAATATAAAATTAAAGGTGTCGTAACAGGGGTATGATTATATGATCAAAGAAGGAGTAGCTGAGGCTGACTTCTGAACAGCCTTGACTCTTTTCAGATGGAAGAGCTGCAAAATTAAGACTATATAAGGTTTTACGTATTTTAAATATCTCATAGCAAAGATTGGACCCTCTAAAGTCACAGTGTGACCATGGCTGAGAGAGTGAGCCAGAAACATGTTGAAGTGCTGCAGTGATTTAGTTGGCCCTCTTCTGGTGTTCAACTGGTGCAAAAATCTCCAGTACCAAGCGGTTACCATTACCTTCGCTAAGAGAAATCTTGAGACTCATGTACCTTTTCTGGTGAAGGAAGGAAAGTAAGATGAACAGGTACAAAATACCATCCTACAGTTACCCTATTATAGGTTCAAACTAGAGCTGCATCTATTGGACTATTTCTTTTAAAATAACGCACCTTTTAATGGCAGTGGCATAGAGCTCCTTATAGTCCAGCTTTCTGCCTTCTGTGTGAGTCGCATGAGATAAATCTTTACTTGCTGTGTTGTTTTGGCTTGTGTGGGTATTGCTCTGAAAAAAGATCACTGGTGACTGTACGATTGCTCACCTTAAAACCAGTAGCAAATTCTCTAGGTTTTTTTGGTTCTCCAAATGATTTAGCTTCTCATAAGTCAGGGAGAGTGGAGCTTTTGATTTTTCTTTTTTAGTGCATGCAGCCTTGTTTCTGGCATATGCATCTTCTGTGGCTTCCTGATTTATCTTTCTGGTCTGAATTGCCCAGTTGCTTTTGTTCAACTTGATTTAAAGGTGTGGTTTCATGGACACCACCACACTGAAGTCTCCAGTTCCTAGTAAAGGCACCTAGGCCATTCACAAGAGATCTATCCATATTTGTTACTTTAATAATAAAATATTTTCCCAAAGCAATGATGTTAGAGGTGATCAAAAAATTTAGCATAGTCAAATCCATAATAAGGGCAATCTAGTCGATTATTTGAATATGAATATTTCTTGCTCACTGAAATCCACCACTAATATTAGTGTAACTGACTGCTTAATTTATGGCAAAACGGATGGCATTAGGAAGCTCAAGTGCATTATATTCATGGTACCTTTTTTAGCCTTCCTGGCAGTATACACATATTGAAAGTACAGCCCAGTAGTGTAAGAAACAGTAGTCTTGAAATGGATCTCCATCTTGAAAACTCTTGTTACGAGAGCTGTCTATTGCTTATACCAACAGATGTGTGAAATTGTATTATGCTTGGCTATGGTTACAAGCTGTGTGCTGTTTTTCTTGGCACACTAAAAATTCACCCTCTGGAATGTCACTGCTTGCCTGCACACCATTCTTTAGTAAGCTCTTGTGGCATCTCTGCTGACCTGATGGCTTAAAACACAGCAGGGGAAAATGTGGAGCAAGCACAGAAGTTTAAGATAAAATAAACCTAACATTTTAAGACAGTGAAATCAGCACACTTGTGAGGGTTCAGTGCTGTCTGCTATCTGAAACCTGCATGCATGGATATCTCACAAAGTTGAGAACTGAAAATGCACAGATGCCCTATTATGACACAAAATTGAGATTTGAGAGTAAGGAAATGCTAAATCTCTCTTAAAAGGCTACGCAGGTGCAGGTTCCATCGGAAGGCTTACAGTAAACTTCAGTTCTACTCTCTCACACAGCTAGTCCTTCTGTCCAAATATATGCGAATAATGAATACCCACAGGAAATGCTCTTTTAAACCATGATGAAAAAAGATAGGCTTTACTTGATATGTCATTGCAAACACCAGCATAGTGACAACAAATGTATTCAGAGCAGAAATTAGAAGGTCTGTAAAGACCAGAGCACTGAAACTCAGACTGAGCCTTCTAGGAGGTGTAGTACAGATGAAAAACTTGGACAAGTTTCATAATGAGGCTTATGAATATTTAAGGCAATTGCTGCCCACAGTAACAAGGACAATACAGATGCAACGAGCCAGGATGTCTCTTCCTTCAAGTTTTCAAACCATGGTTTGGAAAATATGTGCTTTCACCTTGAAGTAGTTCTGGAGCAGAAACTAGATTAATTTCTGCAGCTCGGATGACTCCCTCATTTAATACTGGCAATATCCTGTATGCCTACAGGCATAACTAAGAAGTTATGAATTTGGATTTTCAGAAGGTTAGGTAAGAAGAATATCACTGAAAAGAATGAGTTAAAGTTCTCTTTGTATAAGGCTAAGCAACACTGCTTGTGATCATTTATTTAGGTTGTGTCATTATAGGCTCCAAGTTAAATGCAGAAATTCTGACAAGGCTTGAGCAGCTCATATGCTCTCCAGGATATCTACTGTTTCTAATTTAGTTGCCATCTAGGCATTGTGATCAAACATATGCACAATCTAAGCCAGGTGGG
Source organism: Psilopsiagon aymara (assembly GCA_024733675.1). Classification (NCBI taxonomy): domain Eukaryota; kingdom Metazoa; phylum Chordata; class Aves; order Psittaciformes; family Psittacidae; genus Psilopsiagon; species Psilopsiagon aymara. Next base: position 6,963 of record JANRGW010017373.1, on the reverse strand, counting down.
TCTTATGCCACTTCCAACATCCAAACGTCTCTAAAGTGAAACACGGTGAAGTATGCAACTTCTTTTTCGTTGAGTTTGAATGGATGCATATAGCTATGGGCCATACCCTGAAGTCATTATAGCAAAATCCTCTTTGAAGTTGTCTAGCAGCTATTTACACTGTCAGCAGTTTACATGGATTTTTAGTCACCCTTTTCTCAGGCCTTGGCTTGAACGAGAGCTTGCCTGAGGAAAGATCTGAATGTGATCTTTGCTGATTAAATGAGAGGTCATTACTACTGCGAGCCATGCTCTCAGTGGGTTGGCTTCTTTAGAACTTACACAGCTGTTGCTTCTTTAGAACTTACACAGCTGTTGCTTCTTCAAGTATTTATATGCATATATGAGCATTTGTCAGTCTTGCCCTATTACAAGGAGCAAATACAAAGCAAGATTCCATGATGTTTGGAGCACTGCTGGCTTTCATATCAGGATCTTCCTCTGGGTCCTAAGGAAAGCTTTTATGGAACCAGTTCTACTCACCCTTGAAAACTGCACTTTGTACTCTGGTCAAGATCAGGGATGTGTTGATGTAAGAGAGACCAGGGTGGACACATTTTAAAATGATGTGATCATTCTGTTTTTGCTTAACCTTATTACTGCTTTACATGTCTTTCTGTCCTGCTTTTCTTTCATTTGGTTGATGGCATACGAGATATACTCAAGAGTATAGTTTGATGCAGTTCCTGTGAATAACTTACAGAGAAGTTAAGATGTGGGTTTTGTGTGTCCTGTAAAAAAAAAAAACAAAAAAAAAAAACCAGCAACACAAAACCCAACAAACCAGAAAACTATAAGCAAATATTTCAATGTATCATTAGTTCAGTTTATTATAACCATAAAATGTATTGACTAGGAGAAGTATCAGTGATACCATTTTCAAATCATTTTTTTTGTTATTGCAATAATGCTTAAGCAAAACTACTTCTTTTTCTCCTTTATGCTGCATACTTCCTGCACACTCATTCTGCTACTATAATGGGAGAAGTTATGATGCTGAAAGCAAAACTTTCACCCTCTGATTTTCAGACAGAAAAAGCTGTATGATTTAATTGCTGTCTTCATTAGTGTAACTGAAAAAGGATTCAAAACTTGCAAGTTGCTAGAAAAATGCAAAAGAACTATCCATAAATCAGTAAAGGCTTGAGGACCTTTAAATTATTTAATTCTAATTATTATAGTTAATAATAATTTAATGTAGGCTAGAAAAAAAATGAATTGATTATTGATTTTTGTAATGACTTCAAGAATAGAGAACTCTCACCCTGGATTAACAAATTGACTGATAAACTGACTACATTGTTAAACACTAGCCTGAAAGTAAAAGATAAGAAAGCACATGCTTTGTCCTCTGATCAACCAAGTTGTCAGTCAAAGCTGCAGAAATATAGCTAAGGAGTTTAAGAACTGAAGGAACATAAGTTCAAGGCCCAGGAGGGGAAACGTAAGACCAGACAATATGCCAATTAAGGGAATTAAACCAAAAAGATTTAAAAGAGTTTTCCCTCAGGAGACAGTATAAAAGAAAAGACAACACATAATTCAATAAGGACAAAAGCATAAATGAGCTAACTATGAAAGGATCAGAGTATTTACAGATGATGGTGTCTGAAGAATTAAGGAACACTAGTTTGCAATTACTGTGAATATATTATGCCCCAGTAGCATGTTCTAATTTTGTCTGATCTCTCTTCTGAACAAATATACTCATCCTTAAATTCCAAAGAAAAAGAAATAATCCCTTTCTAGTTGCAGTCAGACTATGAAACTGATTATGATCAGCAAAAACTCAAAGACTATAATAAAGGCAATGTCTCTGAAGTTTCCTGTCCATCATCTGTATCAGTGTTTGCAGGCTTCACAGTAATTTATGTTTCATTTTAGCAATGTTTTGTTAGTGAAGTCCATCAGCAATACAGGTCCTCATACTCTCCTTCTTGTACAATGCAAGGCAGAGGAGGATAAGATGGAGACAACAGCACAGAAAGTCCCCTTTTGAGTTCTGAACCCTGGCGGGGGTGGGTGTGAAGGTGTGCATGTTGACAGCAGTTGTTCCTTGTGCTGGGTTATTGCTGAGGAAGCCAGGGCCTCTCCCAGGAAAGAGGTCCCACCACCCAAAAGGAGATGCCCTTCAGAGAAGTTTTACAAACTCTGTGAAGAACATCCCTGGCTTTAATAAATGTCTGAGACTCATGGATCAAATTTTACACTACACATTCTGAAGATATTTTGAACTAAAAAATGTGAGATAATAAAAGAGAAGCAGGAGAAAGTTTTAGTCCCTGTGATTGAGAGTCAAAGGCCTTCAAATATTTTACCATTACAGGACTGTATATTCAGAAATCTGAATGAACCAGCATCCTTCCCAAGGTGAAAACTGGGGCTGACATGTTCAGGAGGTCCCTCAAATGAAACACCCCAGTGAGTAGCCACATCCCTTAGTGAACCATAAAGCTCTGAACTGAAAGGGACATGGCCCTCAGTGGCTCTTTCAGGTCAGGAGAATGCTGTCAGTGAGTCTCACTCCCCTCTCACGGCTTATGAAGGTGGAAAATGTCATTCCTTTTTTTGCTTCTAGCTTCCTACCCTATCTTTTATCAGGCTGGTTCAAATCAGAACTTTCAGTTATCAGAATGCTGCTAATTGCTCATCTGCATCATCAGTATGCTTGCTCACTATAGGAGTGAAAGTGTTAGTGAGCTGGACTGTCAGCTCCAGTGAAACCTCAGCATCCTATTTTCAGAGGCAGGGGTGGGGGTTTTTGTAGGACAGAGGCTGCTTTCTGTTTTCTACTGCCAAAGCCTCATCCCAGCTACCAGCAAGGTCCAGGAGGTTTCAATCAAGGGTGTTTCCAACACTGCCTTTTCTTTGTTTTGTGACCTTCTGTTGTTATTCTGTTTCCAATTCTGCAATACAGAGCTTCCCTCTTTTCTTGCTGTAATGCAGCCTATTTTGTATCCATGGTTTGAAGAAAAGACAGGAAAATGTAAGCTTCCTGAGGTAATTCTGATCCTCCAGAGTTAACAAATCCAAATATGCTAGCATAGCAAATCCAGACAAATTTGTAAGCGCAAGGAGTTGGAAATCCTAAATTGTTGGGGTCAGTTTGCTGCCATGACATTTCCAGGATCAAGGGAGAATTTTCCCAGCAGTAATTAAGCTGTGCCTCTCTGTCCAGGGACAAATTGGGGGTGATCCCAACAGTCTTAGGAAAACCTGTAAAGTCACAGGCAGGTACTCTGCCTTAACATTAGGTATTTTTCTTTTCTGACAACTCTACTTCTGCCACTTCCCCAAAAGCATAGCAAAGCTATTACTCTGTGTTATGAACTAATAATTTTCCAAATTAATTCCAATAAATTAAATCCCTACTGAGCTGTGTGCAGAGCAGAGTGGATGGGTAGTAGAAGAGGGGAACAGGAAATATTGACACTTATACATTTGAAAAAGAGCAAATTGATATTTTTTAATTTGTTTAAACAAAGATTGCTCTCTAGATGGAACACTGTGCGCTGTATTTTGCCTGGAGCAAATGTTTATGGCTGAGTTATAAAATAGAAGTTTGTGGCATCTCATAGTACTGCGCATACACACAGGCACACACACACAAGCCAATTTCTGTACAATTGCTTTACATCAGATTAAATCTCCGCTGTCTCAGCTGTTAGTGGGTGTCTTGGGAGATATTGGGTTTGAAAAGGTCTTTCATTCAATGCTATCTTGTGTCAGCTTGTTATGATGATGTGTGGTATGATTTTGTTATGCCCTCCATGGCACCTATCAGTACTTCAGGTAGTGGCACAGGGAGCCAAAACTAGAGTTGTCATGTCCAGAGGAGATATTTTAATGGCAACTCTAAAAGTGGAAATGGTGCTTTGTTTTATTAGAAGAAGATTCAAACAAGTGCTGAATCTTAGGTGTGTGTCTGTATAGGCAAAGCTAACTGAAACAACTCAGTAATCACCAGTGTAATTCTGCAGAAACATGTATGATATAAACAAATTCACCTATTTATTTTTTTCTTTCCATATCACCTATGGAGAAAGTGAAGACTTGCTGCTTTTACAGTTTTTTTCCTAGTGTATACTATATACCAAATGATCATTACATGGAGTAGTGCCAGCTTGTGGTTCTGCAAATTGCAAATGTTGCAGAAGAGTGGTTCGTCAGTTGTCTCCATCAGTGTTGCAAAACTAATTTTCTTTTTATGTTGAGGGAAGTGCTTACTTCTTTGGCACAACATAAGTTGTTTTGCCCACATGCTATAGTAATGAGCTGAGTCACTAAGGTATAATCTTAATAAGCAAAACAAGCAGAATAATAATTCAGAGATTGTGCTAACTGTGGTCTCCATATAGATTTCAAACTGCCTCTAGAACTGTTGTGTACATAAAAATCTATGATGTAAAGCTATGTAAGGTAGACATTGTGTCTTGCTCTAAAATTGTCTCCCGAGAGCCACATAGTTCAGCCTGTGCTCAGGACTGCCCCCTTCCAATGAGCAAAGTCTCCTTCCATCCTTCCCAAAATCCTATGTGGCAACTGGATACCACAAAATGTGTGAGATCATTGCAGTGAAAAAAGACTCCTCAAAGAGTTTTGAGGTTGCAATGTATGCTGATTGCAAAGTGTTTCTGCCTGACAGATCCATTACCATTGAGCACCCTGGAGGCCAACCAAAGCTCCCAAGTTAGGGCACTGAAAGGTGTTTATTTCCCTCTGCCTTCCTCTCTCACACTCATGCATACATATTCTGTTTTGAAGAACAATCAGCAAGGCACCCCGCTGCAGGCATGTCCTTAGGAGCGGAGGTTACACTGCCCTTTCTAAATGTCTTTTTTCTTCCTGGGAATTCTTTTTATTTTTTTTTTTTTTCTTTCTTCTAACACCATAATGACATTATTTAGTATTGATAGTAAGGACAACACAGGCAGCACCAGACAAGATAAACATTGTGGAAAATGCCTGGTGAAAGTGCATGTGGTGAGAAAGATTAAAAGGTACTATATGAGTGAGGAAAATACATGTCCTTCATTCCAGATGCATTAGACCAATGTCTAGGACTCAAGTTGCACTCCATGAGAATTTTGAAAATGTGGCATTTTTCTGAAAGCAGAGAACTTCAGGATGCTTTACAAAGGGAAAAGTCTTTTTTGAAGCGAAGTGTATGAGTCACATGAGACTAAAAATACAAATTGCTCCTACCTCTTACTACTTCTCAGGGGGTAGTACATACATCCCTTGAATAAGCTAAGTAGCATGTGAAATTTCCTCAAACTACTTTACGTAACTCTCCCCTGGCTCAGGTACTCTTCTTCCTCCTCACCAAAGGCAGTGATCAATGTTCTGCAAAATGTAATGGTTAGAGCCTGAGAGACCTAGCAAATGGGTGCTAGCACAAGAGGTGCCCAAGAAAACTTGTCTCCTGGCAGCATTTCTCTGCAATGGTAACAACAAGGAACCTGAGACTGAGAGCAGCTCTTGTGTCTATCCCCAAGGGACATCAGCCAAATGGCTTATTTGTTTTGCTGAGACCAGGAGGTGATGGTCTTTTTCACATTGTACTATTTTTTTTTTTGTGCTACTAGGTTACTGAATAGAGTAGCTTTCCTAACTGACTGTTCAAGCCTTCAGATCACCAGTTGTGACAAACCTGATTCTCAATTCTTTGTATTTGTGTTAGAATAAGTCACAATGAAGCAATGGTATGGTAAAAAGTGAACCAAGTTCAACATATGAAGAATTCTGCAAGCATTGTCCCAGCTGAAAATTGGTTCTGGTTCATGAAGGGCTCTCTGGAATAGTAGCTGAATTACAAATCTTTGTAAGTAGGATAGTAATCAGCACCTGCTCAGAGGCGTAGCAGATGCCAATGGAGTCTTTCTGTTCTACAAATAACAATGCGTACTCATAAATGCATGTTATCTCCCTGTTGTCAAAGGCAATGAGAAATAGCAAAGCAGCGAATTTTCATCAGTCAGTTGCTTTTCGATGTCTGTTGCCAATTGCCTGCCAATCAGCTCTGGGGCAAGAGCAAGAAAGAGAAGCTGTCTAGCAGATGGAGGAGAGTGGGGGAAGAGACACCCACCCCACCAAATTTCAGGCAGCAGCCGCAGCAGGATTGCTGCCTTCTGAAGGCAGAACATTTTCTTGTGCTTTTCAGGTTCTGAGGTTCTTTTAACAGATATGGGTCCCATCACCTTCACCACAGCCTGGTCCACATTTTGTTATGCTGAATTCCCCAGGGTGTCCTTTGGTGCACAGTAAGCGAAGTCATTGCTCTCAGGTTTCATTACAAGAGACCAGAAAGGAAAAGAACTTGCTTGAAGTCAGGACTTTGAGAAAGATCTCCATGTTACCTTCCTTCCCACACACTCAATTATCTAGCCACAATTAAACTGTCTCCCCTTCCTCTAACTAGCAATTTTTTTGAGTTAAAGTAGACACTAACACTGAGGGATAGCTGACAAACTGAAAGACAAAACAGTGAACAAATTTAACTCATTAAGTCCTTAAAAATCTATCCACCATGTTTGTTTTGGTACGTAAACAGTCCATACAAAGATTACAGCTCCCTCCCATGTTAGGTCCCATAATCTCTTTGTGAAGCTGGTTTATGCCTTGTGATCAGAAGTAGCTGTCTCTTCCACTAGGCTTTTTGTTCTCTGAAGGGCTGAGCTGGTCATACGATTCAGTCTCCTGGTGTAAATAGCAATTCTTGTGAATTTTTCTGTTCACTTTCAAGGTGTATTTGTGCATAACAGCTTTAAAGTGTTTTCTCAGCACTCGTGGTTAATAGAATTTATCACAGCAATCTGTAAAAATCAAATCAAACACAGAAGAGAGTGTCAACACAGCAATGTTTGAAAATGAGCATGTATCTTAGCAAGATTTGGGGAGGAAATTACCTTGTGAATGGTTTGG